>CAEFZX010032221.1:0-53558 GCA_903066825.1 Alfaro cultratus
CAGCCTTTTCAGCATGTCAGTGTTCTTCTTAGGCCTCTAATGAGCCATCATTTGATCCAGGTGCGTTAAACCAGGGAGAGAACTAAAACATGCAGGATGCCGGCCCTCGAGGACCGACTTTGGGCACCCCTGCTGTAATCCCATGTCAGCGGGATCACAGGCTTACGATTCGACTCGGTCGTGTTCAGAACTTTGAACCATTTGGTGCAAAAAATGTTTCCTATATGCAGAGCCTTGAAAGCCATACACACACCTTTATTAACTTTTTCGGTTCAAAACGACTCACAGCTTTGCATTTCATCGGGATGTAATGTGCATTATTTTGAAGGGGAAGGAAAATGATACAACATTTTAAAGTGTGATGCACATTGGTATTAAGCCTGTAAATCATAAACCACTAAAACTGACTTAAATTCAAACGCACACAGAACAGAAGAATAAGTGCAGAGACTAAACCCAAACGGGAGGCGATACTTTTACAGCAATACTATTGAACTAAATATGGCAAGACCTGTTGAGGAAAAATGAATGAAGGAACTGATCTGAGAAAGTAAATAAACAGTAAGGAAATGAGCAAAACAGAAACCAGTCCCTATCATCAGTAACTACTTCATAAATACGGTCACTGTGTCCTTTAGTTGCTGTCAGATCATTCTGCTCTTTCTTTCTTTTGTGTTCTTTGTCTGAGCTTCGGTTTCTCTTAGGCTTGTTCCCCAGTGTGTCTGGGATCATGCCTATCTCCCACTGCCTGCATTTGGGTTGTATTTGCAAACAGAATGTAGCACTTATAATTCTTCTCAAAATAATATTAATATTTTTTTCCTTCCAATATTTTCTTCTTAAAAGTCATCAGTTTTGCAACCGTATCCATAAAAACAGGAGGAAATTAAACACCTGTTGTTACTTTCTGGCCTACGGTACTAAAGTCAGGCCGCATCTAGATCAGACTGTTTTTTTTGTCTCTCGTGCATGCTCTCACTTTAAAGTACCCCCTCACCCCTATCATGCCCCCCAGCTGATAGATCTATTATTAATGAGAGCCCTTAGCACTAAACTAAATTTAGTGCATAAACTCCACTTGGTGAGCTCAGGAGAGGGATCAATAAGATTGCAGCGGCCACAGCGAGAGCCTCATTTAGCCGGCTGGAAATGCGGGATGTGGAGCGGCTGACCCTGAGTGCAAATGTTCCCCCTGACTAAGTGAGAGCTTTAAAGTGGAGAGCAAGAGGTTCTGACAGTACAAGCCAAAATTCACTGGGTTATTGCTCTCCAATTATTACCTTATAGGTAATCTATAGAGGGGACCATTGACAGGGTGAGTTTAGGTGTAATTAGGTTCAAACGAGCGCAGAGTTATTGCCAGTTCAGCCGCTCTTGCTGCCTGAATCACATCTGAATCTTTAGTCCGTATGAAACTGATGGAATTTTGCCTCCAGGATAATCACAGCTACAGCGGAAATGATTATTTACCTAAGTACATGGTGCTAGTTGAACAAAAAGTATTGTCTTTAGCTGGAGTACTTTTAAAATATACATCTGTTGAGTCAAACAGTGAAATTTGAAAGAGAAGTATGGTTTTTTTTTTGCTTTTTTTTTTTTTAGGGAAAATAACCCCTGAAATACCCCAGGTGAGACTGTGGGAAAATAAGCATGTTTCAGTAAAATAAACACAAACAGTCAAAGAAGTCTATGTTCCTATGTTCTGCAAGCACTGACATAAAATGAATGCAAGCGGAGGCGCTTCTCAGGTCGAAACATCGTGGAGTAACATAATTTTACCCGGTTCAATTTTACCAAGATCCCAGAAATCATTGCAGTGTCTGTTCTGCGACAGTCCTGAAGCACACTTCTGGTCAGTTTGATGGTCAGATAAACTCCGGAAACCTAAATAAATGCTGCTGTGACAGAAGTTGGACAGTTTTGAGCAAACAGCATCCCAGTTTGTTGTTTTAGAGAGGTGGCTAGCAGAACGACGAGTCTCTTTCTTCACCGACCGCCATTTTGAACTCCAAACTTCTTCTGCAGTGTGAAATAAGAAATGCTGAGATTGTAAACTGCAGCTCTAGAATAATGTTAATGTCAGTGAGTTGAACTTATGACTACAATTCACCCTAAAGACTGAGTTTGTTTACAGAAGATAGTGCTAGCTGCTGTGTTTAGCTGCTGAGTTGTTAGCACATGCTAGCATTACTATTTCAAACAGTAAAACTTTGACAGAAGATTTGTTCATGCCATCAATTTAGACCAGAATTACACAATATTTTATGGTATCATATGGTGAATATGCAATTTATTATGTTTACGTACATAAAAGATATGTTGATAACTAAACTCATTCAATTTAACTTAAATATTAGCTTACTAATATTTTTTTTATTCAACTTATGGGTTATTCTTTTCAACCAACTATTTGACAGCCTTACCTTTAAACCTATGAAAACACCAACCTGATATTTTGGGTCAAACCAAGAATACTAACCTGGATCAGTTAAGGGTTGAGTTAATATTTGACCCAGGAGGTCTAGAAAAGATCGAGAGGTAAAGTTGAGAGGCCAGACTGAGATGGTTTGGACATGTGCAGCGGAGAGACAGAGGGTATATTTGGGAAAGGATATTCGAGATGCAGCTGCCAGGAAAAAGACAACAAGGAAAGCCAAAGAGGAGATATATGGACGCAGTTAGAGGGGACATCGAGGAATTTGGACAGAAGACACAGAAGACGGAGTTAGGTGGAGGAGGGTGACTCGTTGTGGGGACTCCTACAAAGAGAACAGCCAAAAGTTAGAAAAAAGGTTGTTTTTTGCTTTAGTTTTTTTTAGAGAATGTCTATCTTAGCAATGGGTATACAATATTACGGTTTTTTCAAACCGAAACAAGTATCTTGCTTTTCAAAAAAAAAAAATATATATATATATATATATATATATATATATTTACGTATATATTTATGTGTGTGTGTGTGTGTGTGTATATATCCTAGAGGAAGCCTGGGAGTGCCTTGCGATTTCTCAATATGTGCAGAGGAATGCTGCTGGCTAGTGATATCCCTGGATACATAAAGCACAATGAATGAGTCTCTTTTTCTATTCTTGAAAAGTCCATAGTCTTCACGCCGCACAATTGATTTCATTCTGCTACTTTCACACTCAAGGTTGTATCAAGCTCATGAAAGCAAATGTAGCCTTAATAAATGATCATTTTTATGAATACTTCAGCTCCTCTTTTGTAAGAAGCAACCAACACATGCCAAAGTTCACGCTACAAGTAAATCCAAAATTGACATGTAGCAGCTGCTGGCCACAGTTTGATCCGTCATTAATTATGCACCACAATCTTTATGCCTGCACTGCGCTTTAAATGGTCTCTGACCATCACATCTTGTTCTTCAAAAAGGTTCTCCCTTCATCGGTTTTCTTCACCGCACTTGCTTATTAAAATAAATGAGAGGAGATGAAAGGCGCTGTGTCTCTGAAGTTTACCTGCAAGAAAGGAGACGATGCAAAATGAAGTGGGCGCATTTATGTGCAGTCTGTGAGTGGGCGTATCTTAAAGCAGGCTTAACTTGAAGTGGATGTAAATTGAAGTGTTGCAGGCTTCGGATGGATCGCCTTGTTAATGAACCGAGCCGTGGCTAATTTGAGTCTATATTTGTTGTCCCTGTTTGCCGGGGCTTGGAATGCGCTGCTCGTCTTTACAAACCGCATGAATTCATCATGTCACACGTTGAAGACGAGAAGCAAGGTCTCAGGTTGGTTAAAAAAAATGTGCACAGCTATTTTTGCTAGTTGTAAATGTGAAATGGAGATGAAGCAATCAGAAAAAAATGTAAAACAATTTAAACTCTCCTGAAGGCCTGGATGATGTGGATGAAAAACATATCACAATATAAACTTTTCATGTCAATAAATATTGATAATTATTCATTTTTGTTTATAATGCCTGAAATACTGCCAAACTGGTGGCGTGTGGGACTTTTCCTGTTTTCTGCACAGTTTTCACTCCATTTTTAAGCTGTTATGAGGCAACATGTCAAAACCTGAAACTGCTGCTGTGCAAGTTAAGGTCAGAGTTTGGTAAAATGATTGAATACTCCATCAGGCGTATATGTTATTGGAGGTGACACTAACGGTTTGAACATACAGATGGAGCTTGTCACATTGTTGCCATATTTATGAGTATTCACACCCCTCTAACGCCTCTTTTTCAAATGACTATAGCAATAAATTTAGCAATTTCTTCTGGTTTTTAACCCTCCTGCTACTGATCAGGAGGAGTGCAACAAATGTCACGGTCGGGGGTGTCCCGTCAGACCGTCAGTTCCCAGGACAACACACACAAGTTCTAGCCCACTGGACCGCTCACAGAGTAAACATCAGCAGGGTTAATAAAAACTCTAAATTGAAAACATGTATCATTCTTAAGGCTCTCCCGTACTTCATCAGCAACTTTGAAATCGGCTTCAGACTTGTCTTACAATTTCTCAAGCTGGCAATCTGGATTTTCTTCCACTGGTTTGACAACAACAGAAAGTGCAAAGATACAAGAGGTAAATAAAAAAAATTTAAAAGTAAAGACTTTTCTAATCCTAAATGAAGTTCGACATCCCTGAGCGAGAACAGAAGAGTTCATGTCGCAACAAGCGTTGGGAAAGGAGTCGGTGAGTGGGTGCAGCAACATCTCTTCACTCACTCACTTCAGACACACTCACGCAAAGTGACTGAAACCCTGTTTTGCCTTCTGCCCACGGGGCTGGCAGTAATTACAACACATCATTCACCTACGGCCAACACAGGAGCGAGGGGAAAAACACAACTCGCTTTCCTGAAAGTCGGTCTTGGAAGAGGCGAGGGGAAACCTGGGACGGGCCTGTGAGACTGGCTTCATGAGTGACAGGTGCTTGAACAGGAAGGTGGATTTCAGTCGAGGAACGACCAATGGCGACAGCTCTAAAGTAAAGGATTCGTTTACCCAACGCAACACGAGCAGCGATAGTGACTGAAATATCAAAGTTCGCAGTGTGCCGGGTAGGCTGAGAAGTAGCTGCTGTTGCCGTTTGATCCATCACACAGCTGCTTGTTTTCTTACTAAAAGCTTTGCAGAAGCCTCTGGGTGCCAGGGAGAAGTGAAGCGAGGTGGAGAATCCTTCCAGTCTCTCTCGCTCTCTCTCTGCTTCTCTCTTTCTGTCAGTTCGCCTCCCTCCCCTGCATCTCAGCCTCTCTCATCTTGTACAAATTTGCGAGAGCTCCTTCAGGCGCAGCGGGGACGAGAGAAAGCGTGGCCGATGTGTTTCTGCTTACGTTTGGATTAAAGGTAGATCTTTGTCTCTCCTGATTTTTTTTATTTTCACAAGCACGCAGATGCTTCTTCTCTTTTAGCTGGAACGTGGGGAACAAGAACGGGCCAGGAGGGCTAAGGGGGGGGGGAGAAAGTGGAGAAAATTGACTTATCTGTTATCTCTGCGGCTGCTCTGTTGCTCGGAGCCGAAGTGCATCTCAGGAGAGAGATCAGTGAGCGGAGCCTGCAGCTGAACAGCCCCAGAACTGTCAGCCCGGTTGCCACCTGGAAACCCACCAAATGGAGGCATCACCAGAAACAGTCATGCCCTCAATCTGTTGGACTGTACTTGTTGACTTACTTTGAGGGAGCCTGTGTTGTGCTGCAGAGAAAGCTGTCTATGCTGGGGGTTTTTTGTTGTTGTTGTTGTTAAGCACCTTTCTAGGAAAAACACACTCGGCGAAAAGCTTACTCAGCGCCGACTGTTCTGGTTCAGTTGCCTTTGATCACAGACGCTGAAACTGTGCGTATTGTTATTCCCTCCGTATTTATATGTTGCGACCACAAACTTTGCTGTGTCTAACTGGAGGAATCCGTGGGATAGACTTGCACAAAATAGTAGAGCACAATCGTGATTATGGAAGGACGAAAATCTGAACAGTAGAGTGCATTTGTACTCAAATCCCCCGGAGTCAACATGTCGTAGAACCACCTTTCTGTTAAATGACGGCTGAAAGTCTGCTGGGGTCTGACTCTGGCAGCTTTGACACATCTTCAGATTGAAATCGCTGCCCGTTCTCTTTTAGCCAGCATACAGCTCCGGCTCAGCCAGACGGGATCGAAAGCATCAAGTTTTTCAACAGGTTCCCTGCTAGATTCAGATCTAGACTTTGACTGGGCCATTTTAACACATCGATGTCGTTTGAAGGAACGGATTCCATTGCAGGTCACACGTTGCATTTTAAAATTTTCAGGAAAATTAAGAAAACACATGAATAAAATACAGGGGGGGAAATCCAGATTTTGGACTGTAACAAAGTATTTTGATATACTCAAGACATAGGCAATTAGGCTTGGTGATCTTGCAGTGTAAGGCGATCAATACTATGCAGATATCTCAATTGGGCTAAAAATATTACTTAGGCAGTTATGCTATGAGGCTAACGATGTAGCATTTAGCATGAAGGTCAAAAAGTTCCATTTTGATCCAATCAAATGGGTCAAATGAAACTTTGATCCATCTGATTGATTATTTGATTGATCCATTGGACCAAATGGATCTACAGGCCTTGCATCAAATGTGAAATAAGACTACTTGTGGCTTTTTTTTTTCTCTACAAAGACATTGTTCCCATTTCTATACTCATCCAAGATGGCTGCCACTAAAGACACACCCACACGGTAACATTTCAAACATTTCAACCACACACACACTGAAGGTTCATTTACCATTTCTAGAACTAGGGGTTAGAGGGGGGAAAAGCATTGCTTCTTAACAGTTTGTCACATAAAATCCCGATAAAACACAGAAGTTTGTTTTAATGTGATAAAACGTGAAAAAGCTGCAGCAGTATGAACAATTTTGCAAGTCACTGTGTGTAAAATTGCTGCTTGTTTTGCTTTTTTTTATTGGATGCTGCAAATATACACACGCACACACACACTGCACAGACATAAATCCCTTGAGCAAAATGCAGTCTTGCAAGGGTTTTGGACATACAGAATGAGCTCTGGGGGGAAAACCTTCGCTGCAGAGAGTAACTTGGTTTGATTTCTCCCTCGCCTTAGCAATTCCTCCCACCAGGGACCGTCGCTGAAATTATCTGCTGAGAAAGAGCAACAAGGAAAAGCTACACGTGTTGGTCGAACAGCATAAAACACACAGCAACATGGTGGGGTGAAACCTGGTTAATCTCGTCATGGTGCAATCTACCTCTTGGATGTGGATAGGCTTTCTGATTGACACCGGCACCCGTCGTACCTTCTTGCTTCAGTTCGACTTGAAGCTCACTGACACTTCACAGGGTTGCCCACCGGTCAGTCGATGCATATTTAACAAGCTGTCCGCAGCAACTCCTCCGCGGGGCTGTGGAAAGATGGATGCGGCCGACGAGTCAAACGGGCGGGGAAAGATGGGCGAGAGCGTTTCGGACGGGCACGATGAAACTCGTTGCTCCGTCGCCGCAAACCGAGCACTCTTCGCAAATGAGATTCAGTCATCTGAGTAGAAGTGGCCTTTTACTCTTAAATGAAAGTAGGCCAAAATCTGCTTATCTTCTACAGTCTGGATCCTCTGCGTTTCACAGAGGATTAAGTGCTGGCCTTGAACTAATGATTTTAATGGGTGCGCACATTGTGTTGCGGAAGAAAATCCCTCAGTGTTATGCCATCCAGCAAGAGGATAAACACTTTTTTTTTTTTTTTCCATATTTGCCGAATGCAGCTGTATCAATTTACAGAAGCAAGCCGCTTAGCGTAAACCGGCTGGTGGAAGCGGACCCCCCCCTCCATCTGTAACGATGAAAATCTACCATCGCACACAGCCAGAGATATTACATTTCGGACTTAAATAATTCATCGGCAGCTTGCTGAATAACTTATGATCCGAGTCATAAATTATATTTAACCAAGTCATTACAAGGGATGAACTCAAAAGTCGACTGCAGCGTTTTTGTGAATAAAAGTAATATGCCAGCCAGGCCTCATGTCTTCCTTTATGAACCAAATTATCCATATATTGACTCACAAAAGCCTCGCGCCTTATGCAAAATTGTCCCGAGGTGCTCCTACGTGATGGTTTTTATGCTACACGCGCCTCTTCCTCCTCGCACGCTCAGCAGCAGCAGCCGCGGGTCGGGATGATGTGTGCAGCTGCGTGCGCTCGCTCCGGCCTCGTTTGCAATCCCGTGTAAATGCGAGCAAATTCTTGGCCGTTAAATTATGCATGAAAACAAATCCGACTTGTGTAAATTTACAAGCTCTGAAAAATTCTTTCTGCATTCCGTCAATAAGCGGATTCACGAGGCACCCGCTTGCATGTCGTACATTGTCTGTAGTTAAATGCAACACATACGGGAGGATGCTAACGAGCACAGGGTGTCGGTTCCCCCCACCCTCCAACAGTGAAGAAATGAGAAACTGAAAGATGGCAAAAATAAAAACCGTAGCAATGTGGGAAAAAAAGTGTAAGCTACTATTATCTATTACTACCAAAAACAACCAATCAGAGCCAGGAGGAGGGCATTAGCGCTGTCAATCACCGTTCATCGCCATTGTCAGTTTGATAAAACTTGAGTACTGCAGCTTTAAGGATAAATTCAATATGTTGATTATTTTTAGTTTTAATTCTAGGTAAGAGGGAATAAATGGTTTCAAACCAGAAGTAACAAGTTCCAATTGCAACAATACAAAATCTCAATTCAACTAAATGACACAGACGATTCGCCTTTATCAGTGTAGAGACTTATTTGATACCCTCTTTCCCACTCCGTCCACACTTCACCTCCACACAACTTCCACTTCTGTCCACACAAAAACACATGCACTGATGCAAAGCAGGTATACACACACACACACACACACATGCACAGACACGCAAAACTACACAATCAGATGTGGCTTAACTTGAAATGATATAGTTGCTTATGCAACAGGGGGACAAAGAAATCACATTTCCTTGCTGTGGAGTAAATCTGCTCCAACACAGTCAGACCCACCAATCTGTTTGCCTAAGTTGACAGGAGAAATAAAATATTAATTAATAAATAAATAAAAACTGATTTTCTAAAGATGACTCAAAATAATTATTTCATTTTGAGTTGACCTAACATCTGGGTGCAGTGATGGATTCTGATCTGAACCTTCGGAGCCACATAAAGACAGCTACAAAGTTGGCCTTCTATCACCTGGGGAACGTTTCCAGGATCAGAGAACTAATGTGCCAACGAGATCTAGAGAAACTCATCCATGCGTTTGTCTTTAGTCACATTGATTACTGCACAGGTCTGCCTTAAAAGATCAGTCGTCCAGCTGCAGCTGATCCAGAACGTTGCTGTTTGCGTTCTCACTAAAACCAGGAAGTTAGAGCACGTCACACACAGTTTTAAAGTCGCTACACGGACGCCTTGTATCTCAGAGAATAGACTTTAAAATACTGTTGTTAGTTAACAAAGCGGCTTAGCACCACAGTACATGAAAGTTCTGCTGGTGTTGTATCAGCCTTCCACACCTCTCAGGTCCTCTGGTTCTGGTTCTGCTCTGCATCCCCAGAACCAGAACCAAACATGGAGAAGCAGCATTCAGCTTCTACGCACCACAAATCTGGAACAAACTTCCGGAAAACTGCAAAACAGCCAAAACACAGAGCTCCTTTGAATCTAAACTAAAAACCCACCGGATTAGAGTTTCTTTTGAAACATCATAAGTGGAACAAAATGTAACATTCTGACAAAACGCAGTTTCAAGTATTGACTGTAAGTCATACAAAGTTCTATGACTTTGTATTTTTGTGGGGGGTTTTTAAGATGTAAAGCACTTTGAACTGCCTTGTTGCTGAATGTGCTACACAAAGAAACTTTATTGATTGATTGGTTGATTGATAACAAGAGGCGGCATCAGAGCCTTTCTGCTAAGAGGAAGAAGCAGCTTAAAATCGTCTCCGTCTCTTATTCTCCTGTAGTAGATGCGCGCACGCATCAAAAACTCTAATTGTCCTTAGATGCGAACCAATGCTGGGGCTATACGTGTGTTTTATCTCAGGGGCCTCTGTTTGCTAATCAAGAGCCTTGTAGAGGCCAGGGGACCTTCGCAAGAAACGGAGCATAATACGACCCGTCTCTCTCCCTCTGTGAACACACACTCATTTTACAGCCTTTTAACTTTCAATCTGTTAGTCACTGATTTGCTATTCTTCCCTCTCATCTGTTATTCTGGAAGCCTCTCGGCTGCTGTTAGGGTGCATGAGCCGTATCTACACTTGAGATAATGCATATCAGTGCAGCTCAGAGGACAGGAAACTATAGCTTTTGTCATTCTTTTGTGCTTCTTTTCCTCTTTTCTTTTTTTTTCTTTTAGTTGTTGGAGCAGTAGTTATATAGGGTTTGAAGATTAATGAAATGCAGTCTATGACTGCTTTTATTTTTTTTTCTGGCAATTGAGTCTCCACAAGCGACAGGTCAGAGCTGATCTGTTTTGACTTCAGACAGCATTAGTATGAGCACTGCTTCAGGGCTACTGCTAGCTTTAAGTGAGAGATTGTCCTCCTTAACGGGACATAAGTTTGTTTTTTTTTTACACCAGTATACTATTTTATCGTTTTATCTTAGTGGGTGTGTTTTTTTTCTTCTCAATAATCTGTTATTGTTGTTCCATCCTCTGCTTTTAACCGTAAGAAGCTTTGAGACGTTTTGTTTTTAACCCGGCTCAACTTCCCAGAACAGGCGCTGTCTTTCTCTCCTTTTACTTGCTGCTCTTTGTGTTCATCTGATTTTTTTCTTTTACGCGCGTTTCAATTCCAACACAGCACTTTGTATCATCGGAAGATGAAATGTCACGATTTATCACAGCTCGCGCCACAAACTGGTCCCCGGCTCTTTATCTCGTGCACTTCAGACCACGGAGAAGGATGTGGGTTCGTCTCGGCGGCTCCCTCATTACGCGGGACGCAGACAGTGAAGACTGTCTGCCTGCCGTCAGCCTGTTTATGCTGCCTCCTTTGTTTACTTTGTTGTCTGTTAACATTGTGCTCATTATACCATGTTGAAAACAAGCAGAGAGGAGAATCTCTCTTTCTCTCTCTCCTTTTTTCCCGTCATTTTTTTTTCTTTTCTGTGCAATTCGCTCGCTTATTCACATGTCCTTTAAAATGAGGTCCCAGGTGAGGGAAGCCCTCCCGGGCGGCGTCTTGTCATTTTGTGGCAGTCCGCTGAGTGCCACTGAGGAGACGTCACCCTAATGCTAATGTGGTGTCGCGTGACCTGGCTTTCCACGTTGAGAAATGGGCCATTTGTGAACAGTTACAGGCTTCAGTACCCCACGGCCACGTCTCCGAGGATCTTAAAACATACTGTAGGTAAAGTGGGAGAAGACTTTTTGTGTGACTAGTTGGGAGGTGGCTGTTTGGTATTACGGTGTATTAGCACCATTATAGATGAAGGAGTAAATACCTGCCAAAAAACTAAGAAATTTAGAGATTAATCTCAGAACATTTCTAAGGGGGAAATAAAAGAGGAAATTTCAGAGTCCTATAAGACAAAGATTCTCGACTTTTGAAACTCGTGAATTTCAGAATTTGAAAAATCAAGCATTTTCTCGAAAAAAACAAAAACGTTTAAACATTTATGTTTAAAAAAAAAAAAAAAAAGGACATTTCAACAATTTTTGACTTTTGAAACTCACAAATGTCTGAGTTTGAAAAGTGGAAAATTTTCTACAAAAAACCCCCAAACAATTTTAAGATTAATCTCAGACATTTTCTGGAAAATACAAGAACATTTTTGAAAAACAAAGTTCAAAAATTTGCAACAAAAAGTATTTAGAATATTTTATGAAATCTCAGAAATTTTCTTGAAAAAAATAGAAATTTTTGACCTGCAATAGTCAATTTCTTTTTCTTACTTTTGAAAAATTCTTACAATGAAAAGTCAAAAGATAGCAAGAAAACAAATCAGACATTTTCTAGAAAAAGAAAAAAAACTTTGACATTTCTGAGTTCCAAAAGTAAAAAAACCTTCGATTTTTGAAACTCAGTTCATTTTTTTCCTAGAAAATTTCTGAGATTAATTTCAAAATTTCAGATTACTTACCCCTCCTTATGTTTTTTACTCCGTCGTAGTTTGGGGACTTGACACAAAGCGACCGCTGCCGTGGGTCTGGTTTGGTTGCTCTGGTGCTAATTGCAGTGTGACCGTTGTGAATACTTGTCTGTCTCTCACAGAGGAGACAGAAAAGACACGCTGCATGTCAGAGGAATCACCTTTCACCCCATCGGGCTTTGCTTCTGCTCACACAGTGTAAGAAGTTTTGCGCTTGTGCGCTGGCGTCAGAAAAGCTGTGATCGTCACCGTGTCGGAGCTGCAGTGTGACGCCGCTGCTCCAAAGGTCACAAACCATCTAATTAATGGCACACATTGTCATGTAAATTATGCAAATGAATTTAATCACTTTGAAAATTAATTTTATACACAAGTCAGCTTATTTCGCCGAAAGAAATGCGTTGACCTTTGGGGACACAGCGTAAGCCCTTTAAAATTAACTTAGCTTTGCTTAATGAAAGCTCACATTTAATTACACTGTAGGGCTTCAAAGACAACGTTCACCGAAAATATTACGATTTAATAAGTTGGACTGGTGTAACAATTTGTCCCCTTCTTATATAGGTAGATTTTATTTAGTATTTCTGAGTAGAAAATCTATAAGTTTTAATGCTAAACTAAAAAAATAAACCAAATTTAAACCCATTTTTAAAATGAATGTAATCATCTAATTAGAATAAATGAGACGATCAAACTGAGAATCAAAACGGGGAATTGCATGGTGTCTATGTGATTTTGTTGTTTCAGTTTAGCAGGCTGACCTGAGTGTTTCAGAAACTGCTCATCTGGGATTTTCATGCATGAGTTTCTCTCTGGTTAATAGAAAAGAAAAAAAGAAAAAATAATAGATGCTCACTGGATGAAAAATATCCAGTGAACAGCAGTTCTACGCCTGTAAAATGCCTTTTCACAGTGTGGGAGTTAAGACAAGAGTGAACAGACCGGTAGCTCAAATAAATAATCAGTTTAACCGAGGTATGCAGAATGCCATCACTGAAAAACACAGCAAGTTGCATCTTGTAGCAGATGTGCAACAGCATAGAACATGAAACAGCTGAGAGCCATCTTCTCATGACATGTGGGACTTAATATCATGTTGAAACACTCAGTCCAAGAGAATGGTGCTGCTGACCGGGTCCTTCCCTTTATGACCACAATGGACTCATACTCTGAGCAGAATAATATACCATGTCACAAAACCTTGTTAAACCTCACCTTATTTAATAATAGAATTATAGTATGTACAGATTTAAAATGTACAAGCTGTGACGAGGCAATTCCAATTACACCGGATCCTCCATTTTTCAGTAAGAAGCTTCTCCTTTCGCTTATTTCAGTTGTTTCATTGGCTTCATCTTCCACCTGAAGAGGCGTTTTGATGATAAAGGGATACAATGGGAACATTTTAAATCCAGTTTAATGACCGTGTCAATCTTTTCCTTGAGAATCACAGCTTCACAATGACCATCTCAGTGACTTACTAGCATGTTTGGCTTTAGCGTTAGCATAACTGCTAAACACGCCAGAGCTTAAAAACAAACTTAACTTCTTGCTGCAACACCGAAATTTTGATCAACCACAATATCTCACCACAAGTCTTAACTGTTACTCAGCGAATATTCTTCCATGGTAAAATAAAATACGACTAATACGCCCCATAATTGCTTTTCTGGTTTCCATTTTAATAGTGTAGGATGATTTAAATGATGTAGTTTTAGTTAAATAATGGCCTTCGTACACATGATTCAAAAACACAGCTAAAGCGAACGTCCACTGATGTTTTGGACACTTCCAAGGTAAAACCGTTTAAGTTCTCCAATACAACAATGATATTTAAAGATGGAATCCTATTGGGTTGGCTTTCTTAAATCAAGACTGCATCTAGCATCAAAGTAGGCAGGGCCACATTGCTGTAATAGTAACCCATGTTTGCATGACCTTCAACCATTATTTATGCATTGGTACAAGAGTGTGTGGCTGCGTGTGCATGTCATCCCCCCACCCTAAAGCAGCAGAGTGCTGTGAATTTTACCCCGTTAACACCAATAAACACGCACACGCCATACAGAACTGGGGGACATAAGCATGAACAAAAAAATTTGAAGCTTTTTCAATTTATTTGTTATTTACTGCAGCATATGAAAGAGAAAATACACCAACTCAACCAACATCTGTTGTTATATTTTAATCAAAATTTAGGTAGGATTTCTCAGAAAAATAAAGTGGTTAACAATTTAAAAACTATCTGTTGAATATCAACTGGCATACTTCTTTGTTAAAATTTCAACAACTTTCAGCAGCCAATTCCCTCCCAAATCCCATTTCGTAAGGTAAAAAAAATTAGAGCCAATCTAAAGAGAAATGTCAATAATCAATCCAAACACACAATGGAAGCCTTTCGGCTATTAACATTAGCTCAGATCAGTGGAGCACTTGGGAACATACCACATGCACATAATGTTACAGTGATAGTACAACTTGGCCATGAGGGAGTTTCAGAACTGAACAAGCGATGACTTCCTGACTGCACCTCCAGGGAGACGTGGTTCGCTGCACACACTCTTAAAGATATGAGATGATAATACCATCCAGTGGAAGCGCCACAAGACGTGTGTGCTCATCTCAGAGATGAAGTCAGAAGACATCCTTATTTTATCTTTACACCAGCCGATGGGAGTCGAAGTGCCGATGGAGTGAAATATTGATCGGCTTTCCTTTCAGGGGAGGCTTTTTTTTTTACCTTTCTTTTTTACGCTGTCACAGGCGATACAGAGAGGCAGAGGGCTTTGTTGCTCCAACATCAGAGAGGGCATTCCACATCAAGGATCGATAAAAAAAATCATAATGGCATTTTATTTATTTTTTATTTTTTTGGTCAAAATGTGGAGCAACGCCTGGAACTGAAACAAGAATGCAGTGGCGAGGGGGGCAGGGTGGGGATTCTTGGCTCCGGGATCTCTGGGAGCAGGAAACACATTAAAGGATTGTTTTTAATGTTGGCATTTAACATGACATTTATCCACATCACTCTCTTAACTCAATTTATTTCACTAAAATGGCTGGTCGCATTACTAATTCCACCCTGAATGATGACTGTAATAAAAACTACAGTGCCTTTTCAAGTGTTGCCAATAAATTCAACTCTCTCGCCCACACGGCTCAGGGGCCAGCAGGGGCCAGTCTTTCTGTTTGATTAAACCTTGTTCCTCTGCGGTATAAAATATCCAAAAGCGCTCGAATTTATAACCTGCCCACTTAAATTATTGGCGTCTGAATGCCTCTGTCGACAGCTTCTTGTGAAGCGTTCGGTTGTTCCCTCGTTTATTCGAGGTGGTGGCATCCTTCAGCTTGCGATGATGGACTACACAGCCAGATGGAAGTTTCATTGAAGTCATGTTAATTTGGGGCTTTTAGTGTTGGACTGGACAGTGTTGAAATCACTGTCCAGGTTAAATGCTAATTTTGTCCCTGTTTCAACAATTCAAACTTGTCTTGCTTTTTCATTCCACCCAATTAACAAAATGACACTGAACCCCTGACGGCAAAATAGACCCGTAGTATGATTACACCACCTCCATGCTCAACATTTCCTGTGGTATTCTTAGGTTCAAGTCCCTCATTGACTATTTTAACCCTTGTTCCTCTCATTGTTGCCAAATAGCTGAAATGTCATCCCACTAATTTCATCCAAAATACATTTGGCTTGTACAAGTGGACAGCTGTACATTTCAGAAATCCTTTAAAGTAGCTACACTTCCATTGACTATGTGTTGGGTTTCCCACAGAGTTTTATAAGCCTGGTGGGCCACCAGGCTTTCCTTGTCCCCCCACTGAGTTTAGCATTGCTTATTTATTTTAGTTTTTTGGGGGGGTTTTGTTGCTTTTTTAAGATTTTATAGTTGGTGTTTAGGTATCAATCTTCCAGTCTTCCAGCAAAACATAACTAACAGGTGATATTTTCAAATTTCCTGTCAACATTAAATATTTTTTAACTCAAAAACATGCCGTCCAGCTGGATGAATGACTGCGCTAGCGTCCTGAGCACGGGGCTTATCGAGTTCTCTGGGGGGAACCCTGATGTGGTTGCGCAAATTGGAATTAGGAAAACCAATTTTTGTAATGTAAACACGCCAATTAAAAAAAAAAAAAATTATTATTTATTTATTTATTTTTTTGCTAAGATGAGGCGTTTTTTTGGCTGCATCGAAATTAGTGTATTTCGCAAAACTGCAATGGAAACACTTTTTCCGCATCACACAAGTCATTTGATGAACCACCGGATGCTACTGCTGGTGCAAAAAAGACGAAGAAGACGACAGGAAGTGGTAGGAAGCATGTTTTTTTTTAATGAATTATCATGAGAACGACAAATTTATTCAAGTGTGATTTTAATTGCGCTTCGTATTTAATGGAATCACAGCAATTTCAAAATTGCATTTTTTCAACATTAGTAGAATATCGTCAAAGTTCTAGGCACATTGGTAAAGGAAATGAAGTGAGTGTTGATTTTTGAGTGGCACTTCCTACTTGATAAACATCTTCTCTGTCTTGGCTGATGTAAACATTCTCAACTGTGGATAATGAAGCACCTTGAGTCTAAGTGATTTTTGAGGTGCTTTTGAATATCATACGCCATTTTAATTTATCTAAGAGTGGCAGTTTTAAAACAGGCCACAGAAATAACACGGATCCACACAGAACAGGAGAGATGAAGATGAATAGGAAGAATGAGCAGGTTAATTTTGCACGGGGCGGTTTGCAGGATCCGACCCCCTGCGGTCCCATCGTTGGCTGTGGAGTGTTCCCGAGAGTAAAGCTTGCTGACTGAGGGCCCCGGGCTGATTTCTTGTTGAGTCCACCTGTAAATTGCCACCAAACTGGTGAATTATTCTGTGATGTGTCACAGAGGAAGCCAAAAGCCCCATAGGCAAGCAACCACATACTTGTGTTTTCCCTCACAGACAGCCTGCCCCAGGAAGCAAATTGAGATGTTTCAGTCGGGAGTCCAATGAGTGCATACTTAAAACAACTAACCGAGTGTTTGAGACTATTGAGATTTACACTTTTTGCAGTTCGACAGATAATTAATGGCAAGCTATTTTAAGCAGTGTGTGAAAGGGTATACTTACATGCAATCTTCCCTCATTTAAAGATCAGATTTATTACTGCATGTTGCTAACATATAGTTATCACTCGAACCTGAAATACCGAGTTCTTCCATGTATGTGAAGAATAACCAACAATGTGCAAATGCAGTTGTTTACAGTTTATGCTTTTGGTTTCAATGTGTCTGATTTTTGGCCTGTGATATCGTGCAATGAGTTCTAGTTCCCTCTTGACAGAAAGGCTACAGCTTAGGTAAATCTGGATTCCAGATTCATCAATTTAGCTCTTGAAATCCCCCGGCTGCAAAGGCAGTTATGATGGAGACAATATGCTGTTGAAGTTATTTAGTTGACTTCCTTGACATGTTTATAATGTCATTCTTTCTACATGCTTACTTCTTTAAGTGCCTTGCAGCAATGACATCTTCAACTCTCCTGGAAAAGCTGTCCAAAAAGTTTAGGTTCATGGTTGTGGAAAGTTTTCATTGTTTTTCCTGGAGAGTATCTGTGAGGTCATGCACTGATGTTGGACGTGACAGCCTGACTTGCAGATCCACCCCAATGGTGTTTTATCAAATGGAGGTCAGGACCCTTTTTAACTTCCACCTCACCCAACTTGCTCCTCTGTGGCACAGGGAATAATGGTGAATACAACCAGAACAAACATGAGAGTCTAATGCTAGCGGGGAAAATGGCTCATGGTCTTTTACCAAACCAAACGAGAAACCCTACAGCTGCTAAAATCTAACGGCACTGGCATTTTGTTCACATTTTTCAAAGAAGGCCGTTGCGCTCATTTAGTCTTCTGAGGTTTTAGTGTCTTTTTCTTCAGTGATTTTTGGAGCAGCGCCGCCACAGGTGAGGTGGTAAACAGGTTTTCAAAAGAGTTTGGATTGTTGGACAGCATGAAAGCAAACCGCACCAGGCTGGAAATGTAACAAATGTCGCAGTTTTGGTCCCCAGTCGAACCGAGTCCACTGGACCACCAGGTGTGAAAACACCCTAAGAGCCATTTCTTCTGTGTACTTACTTCCTCAGGTCTGAATCTCATTGAGGAACACTTATAACCCACCATTAAAAGTTCCAAAGTTGTTAATATAATCTGCACTCAAGACCTCTAATTTTTGTTGTTTATTCTTTTTGGGCTCTAGTCTAGGTGTCTGACCATATTTGAAGTGGCTGATATCAGAGGATAAATGCCTTTCGGTTTACACCACATGTGGTTCGTGGTAAGACTGCGGCTGTCTTTCTTAAAATACCTTTTAAACAGAGTATTTATCCAACACAAAATGTTTGTGAGACTCTTTTGGCTTATTCTGAGATCTTCATAGTGCGGGCAGCGATAAGTGGCAATCCTGAAATACTTGCAGCTAATGTGGTGGTTCTGGGAAATTGCGAAGCAAAACTACTTTTATGCAAATTGATTGTGCTGTCGGGTAGATAGAGTACAGTGTGATGTACTGTGGGTGATTATACCAAGGACTACATTGAGCAAGTGGGGATAATGAGATTTTTTTTTTTAATTCACATCTGATTATGCTGTGTATCTGAGTATAAACAAACATAGAGATGTTAGATGTGGTATTTCCTTTTGGTTTAGAGTACGCACCTCCATCTTTCTCCCTCGGTTGCTGTGGAGAACAGTAACTGGGTAGGTGAGCAACTTGTCAATATTCAAACCAGCGAACGGTCTTGTTTTCCTGTCGATTTCCCCCCACTGTGAATAAACCCCTCTCTGTGTGAGCAGCTTTGCGAGAACTAATTCAGTAAGGAGCTTAAAAAAAACTGGAGGACCAGGTATGGAGAGAGGGCTGTGAGGGAGAGGGAAGAGATTACCTCTGTTTCTTCCATGCTACTATTTGCCGTGAGTCTAATCCACAGCTATAGACTCTGAGCTCCCACATCGGAGTCACTCAAACACTGGTTTCTTTGAAATGCTTAGAAGCGCCTGTGCTTGGAGGACCGAGCAGAGGGAGGCTGTCACGCTTTTATGATGTATAAGTGGCAGAATGGTCTCTTTTTTTTTTGGGTTTGCATCCTCGGCCACAATAAGGATTCGTTCAATCCGAGGTCAGGGGCGAAGACTGGTTTAAGGTTATTTTTTGATGAGATACAGTGATTCTGACAGTGTGTATTTTGTACAGGCCTGGGATTGAGAAATGAAGGATCTGAGGGAAAGTAATAAAAAAAAAATCTGTTCACACATACACACCGTATCCTTTGTAAATGCTCTGGCTCCCGAGAAATCAATACCTCTAGATTTCACAGTGGAGCACCAGGCCGCTGTAAGATGCTCAAATCCCTGCTCTGCAGTAAAGAAAATACATTCTGCTGGTGCTGGAAACATTTGTGCAAACATCCTTTCAGTGTATGAGGACATATTCTGGAAACAGTCCCTTGAATCGTTTTTTTTTTTTTTTTTTTTTTTATATGGTAACATCTTTGGCATTTAATGTGGCCAAGGCAAACGAGATTCTTCTTTGCAGTCAGGGTGGTAAAAATACCAGCATGCTGGAGGCTTTTACATTTTCATCTTTGACTTGAACACTTCTCCAAAAATGACATTTTAAGTGTATGTAACCTAGTCACCAAAATGTATATAACTTTGAATATGTAAGACATATTTATTGATTAACACAGAAAAAAGATAACCTTAAACTCTTTAGGTCCGTACTCAATACATTGTACATTGCGAAGGTATTCAACTTTTTTTTTTCCATTTTGTCATTGTGCAACCACAAACCTCAGCAGGTTTGTGGTTGCACAAAAAAATACCCTGTTGTTGTCAATTATTTATTTTTCAAAAATTGAAACTAAAACAAAATGCTATTCAAATAATTTAACCAGGAGGACAATCTCTGGAGGAGCTGCAGAGATATAGAGCTCAGGTAGGAGAACCTGTTTAGAGAGCAACTACACTATTTGTGTGAGCTCTCCTATTGTTGCCGTTTTTGGAAGAATGTCAAACAGAAAAACATAATTGAAAAAAGGAAAAAAGGAGGCTGATCACTTGCAAAAGGTTATACTTCAGAGTTGACCACTATCTTGTCTGTACATTTTGCATAAAATACGTTTATGTTTGTGATTCTGACAAGATGTTGTGCTGCAGCAACAACCGAGAGACATGTCTCTAAATGTAGGAGAGATGTGCCTACATGTATTTTTCCCAGTAATATTCCTCAAGGCTTTTTTTGAATGAACTGATGTGTCCTGGGGTACAGCAATTTAATTTGTAGCGCAGTCTGCTTTAATGACTCTGATTTTGTAGGTTTTGTTTACCTCCCTTATGTATTTTCTATTAAAAGCACAGAGGTAATCCCAGCGAGAGACACTTTCACGGGAGATTACGAGTGATTGTTTCTGTTGCAGTGCATTCGTTGAAATAGTGTGAACGACATGGAGGAAGTACAGTAAGATTAAACAGCGCAAAGAATCACATCAGTGAAATTGCTTTATTTAGATCCAGAGTTGTGGATCTAAATAAATCTAAATCTCCTCAGCTGCAAGTCATTGATAACAATGACTTGCAGCTGAGGAGAGCATCATGCAAATCATAATCAGATGTTTGTAGAACTGGATTTTTATTTTTTTATTTATTTATTTTTGCTTACTTATGAATGAAAATTAGATGTCTGCACTCAATCTAAGAACAAAAAAAAAAAAATCCTGTAACAATGTGGCAAATCAATCCCAAGTCATTAACACTTTAATCCCATACAGGAGGTTCAGAGAAACTTTACTCTGTTGCTGCCATTCCTAAATGTTTACATGAGACCTGTGACTATGTCACATATAGAGAATGAAAAGCATTGCAGAAGTATTCATGGCAGCATAGGTGGAGACATGACGCAGCAGAGAACTGAAACCTGAGGTGACACAGTGCAGTGATTGCATAATGTCGTTATCTTAACTCCTGATCCAAAGGATATACCTTAATCTGGCAGCGGCACAGGATTCCCCAGACGTCACTGGGGAAGTTTGCAGCGTTGCAGATCTGGAAGCACATGAATCTAAAAAGGCTAATCCAAGCATGACAACCCATATGTTTCAAATATTTACAGCACGCTCATGAAATGTTGACCTTTACAGGCCAGTGAAATGTGGCTGAGCACACTTTGTGTTGGTGACTTTAGCAGAGCAGCAGACGGAGCTTTCACAGTCTGATGATGGATGAGTCTGTGTGTGTGTGCGTATGTGTGTGTGTGTGCTTATATTTTCTACAAGTGATAACCTGTCGTAGGGAAGCACATAACTTAGCTGGTTGAGTCTTCAATGGGGAAGGAGAGGCTGCGAGGGGTGAGGGTCTCTCAGAGCTCCATCCACAGATCATGATGCTGCCACCAAAAGAAAACTCTACATCTGCATGTGTTTTGATGAGTACAATTTTTAAACCAGATTAATCACACTGTAGCGCTGTGATTAATCCCTATTGATCACCACGCTTAACTTTGCCAGCTTGAATTGTAAATGTAAAAAAAATGAACGTTGTCACAAGAATGTTAAAGAAAATCTTTTCATTTCTCAAACCAAACCGGGTTTTGACATTCAGGACGGTTTAAAAGAAGTCGCTTTGATTCAAACGTCATTTAGATACCTTGACCTTCTTTAAGGCTTTGGTGGAAGGATAATTCATCGTTGCAATAACTACAGACTACTCACTGATTTTATCCAGACGTCCAATTGTTGTTTTTTAAAGTGAAATGTGCCGCAGAGCTCACTAGTCTCACAGTCCTCGCTTATCTTTTCGCAAATGTGAATGGCCGCAGTACAAGACCGCGCTGTTGTGAGCTTAGTACCCCTCTGAAGTTAGAGAAAGGTTTAGGTCAAATCAATCTGCATTATGTAATATTAATGCTTTAAACTTTTCAGATTAATGCATCAACGGACTAACGTGCTGATGTCAACAGCCCTAGTTTTTGATACAAATTAAGAAAGAAAATAACCTTTAGTCGGGGGATTTATGTATTCATGCCATATTTTTTAGTCCTTCACATAAAGTCAGTTTTTATTGCCAGTCATTCCCCGAATATTTCAACTATCCCAGTAAAAGTTGATGAGCCACCCCAAGATTACAAGCAGCCCCCAGGTGACAACCCCCTTGTGTATTTCTAGAAGCGCCCCTGGATGTAGCATCTGCTTTGGCACACAGACATACAAAATACATCCAAACCGTGTCAAAGAACGATTCCCCCCGCTTTCTTTCTTTCTTTTTTCTTTTCTATTTTTTTTACACGAGCTTCCTTCCTTTGGTAAATTGTAGGCCAGGGGTGGCGGAAATACGTCAGTTATGTGGGTTTTCTGAAGCTCGAGTGCGTCTCTTAATTTCGGATGAAGGGAGCGAGCAGGGAGGGAGAGGAGATTTTAATCACTCCTGTCGCTTTAAGGACACATATCAAAGCCTTATTATGCGAATTGAAAATACCACGAGCCAGTGAGCCAACTGAGCAGCCAGGGGGACGGACTGGAGTGGATCTATAGGGGAAACTCAACATTATCTGAGCTGGAAGAGACCGCTTCGTCGCCTTGTGGAGTTTGATTTCACACTGGATGGTTGGTTTATTCGGACGGCTCGGGTCATTTTTTTTTTTTTTTTTTCTTTTTCCTTTTCCCTCCTTGGTGGAAATATTGCGCAGAAGTACAGCTCTCTCAGACTTGGGATTCTTTACCCCCTGAAGCGAGGAGGAGGAATATCACTTAAAAACTCAACGCGTCGCGTGCGGGGATCATTCGCCAACACTCGTACGTTGTCGTTTCGGACGGAGAGTATCCCGCGAGCTCCCTCTCTGTATCTTGACAGCCCCCGGATCATGGGTTGGGGTGGTGGAAAAGAACAACGGCCAGCGACATGATTCCTCTGCGCCGTCTGCGGTACGCTGCGCGGTCGGGCTCGAACATCGCCGGCTATGGTTCCCGTGCAAGCAAAAGTTGCGAGGCGGCCGTAATGCGCGGATTTTCCCACAGTTTGCCCGTTTTGCACCTGCTTTCGCGGACGCCGCGTCGACTCTGTGCGGATTCGTGACGGGAAAGCGTAGCGGATCCGCGCCGCTTCACCCGCTTCCCTTCGCCGTCTGTGCGGGATACTTGAACATTTGCCTCGCCGTAGTGGAAATCGGGGAGGTTTGTACTCAAGGTCACTGAGTGTTTTCAGGCGTTATTTGCCTTCCCATCCACACTAGCGCACGCAGACGCCTTCGCGAACACGCACACACGCATATACACACTCGAGCGCACGCGCGCATGCTCGCGCGCGCGTACTCGCGCACGCACGCGCGCGGCGCCATCCGCACGTTATAGCGCAGCCTCTAATTCTCAGTCCAGTGTGTGTTATTTGTTATTATACGGTTCCGCGAGTCTGTGGGCGTGCACGTCCTGTGGAGTTTTTTTTTTTCCTCTCCTCTTCTTCTTCTTCTTTTTCCTTTTTTTTCCCCTGTTATTTTGACACTGCATGCAAGCTCTTTCCAATAACATGGATGGGAAACTGAAGCAGGGTCGGAGATGCCGGGCCAAGCGGGAGAGGGTGCGGAGGTTGCGGGAGCCGGGGAGCAAAGACGCCCGCAGCCCCGAGCCCAACTCCTCCTGCTCTGACAGGGAGGGACAGAGTCCCGGGAGAGACGCCGCCTCCCCGGCCGCTAAAAAGACGCCTCACCCCGCGGCCGCCGCCAGAGCCCCGCGCCCCCCTCGGAGGAAGAGACGGGAGTCCAGCTCGCAGGAGGAGGATATCATTGATGGATTTGCAATTGCCAGCTTCATCAGCCTGGAACGTCTGGAGGTAAGGAGGAGCTGTATCAGTTCCCTTTGTGTGTTTGTGTGTTTCTGCTCATCATCAGTGATGCTTATCGAAAAGTGCGGGGGGTCACTGAGGTTGAAGTCTGGTCTAATTTGTCATTAATGTCTTTCAAATGACGCCAGGTAGAACCTTGACTC
Organism: Alfaro cultratus; assembly: GCA_903066825.1. Classification (NCBI taxonomy): domain Eukaryota; kingdom Metazoa; phylum Chordata; class Actinopteri; order Cyprinodontiformes; family Poeciliidae; genus Alfaro; species Alfaro cultratus. Next base: position 24,116 of record CAEFZX010032221.1, read on the forward strand.
TTCATGTCAGCTGATTGGCTGGATCAGCTATTGGTTTGATGATGATTCCTCAGGGCTGCTGACAGCTGTGTGGGTCCATATCTGTTTGTTTCGGGGTGCTTCCAGGTCTGTGCTGACATAAAAAGGAAAGGGAAAAAAATGTTTTGCAGCTACAGCATCTGTCTGGTTTAATGAATCTTAGAAGTTTTGTGTCTGAGCGGGTAATTATTGACAGCATCTGTTTTATTGAGGGGAAGAAAAAAAAAACAAAGATGTTGTCCTGTCACTTTTGGCTATGGCTGATGTGTTGCTTCATATTCTCATTCACTACCAGCTATCAGTGTGCTCTTGACATTGTGCCCTTTGATAAACTGCCTACTGCGGGGTTCATCTGTTACAGCCTGATACACCATGTGCTGATAAGTCTGTTCCTATCATTACTCTCTGGTATGCTGGGTGTCAGAAAAGGAGGTTTCTCCTCCTGACACCTTTCACTGTTTATTCATTTGAGGTTGTTTTTTTGTTGTTGTTTTTTTAATACTTCCATATTCTTTTGCTTCTTGGCATGTTTAAGGACAGCAATCCCATAGAGTGATGGTCATAAGCACTCCTGCGTCCTACATGCAGCTTAGTCAGATTTGCTCAACCAGTTGTCCACGCTCATGCTTCACTCAGTTGAAGCTGCATCATCAGTTTCCTACCTCCCATCTGTAAAGTTCAGCAGCTATGGGTCAGCAGTGGTTACATAGCTTTTTGAGTCAAAATGTACCAAGATATCTACTGGTGACCAGAGAAGACCCCCCCCCCCCCGAACACCCCAGACTGGGGACTGGCAAGTTGGACACTCACTCTGGTTAGCGATTATGTCACCAGATTGTAGCTACCATTCATTGGTTTATTTTTGGAAATGAATCCACGTAGCAATAACAATACTACTCAAGTAAAAGAAAAAGGCACAGTGTAGTAAAACTACTCTCATAAGTACCTTTTTTACAAAAAAGTTACTCAAGTGAATGTAACAAGTACTACCCACTTTTGACCATAGACAACACCAGTAGCCTACAGGCTACTTGTTATCAAGTTTAACGTGGTGTGTTGGTGTTAGCTAGTCATCTTTTTGCTAACACCTGTATCCAGCAGCATTACTCAACTCAGTCGTTTGGCTTGGGGGAAAAACTATGCAAAGTTCTTTGTGTTTTTGCTGGTTTTCTGCCATGATTCTAACACAAACCTGAGCAGCTCTGCACAGCAGCAGGTCTCCTTCATTGCCGAACAGGTGAAAACCCAGCTAGTGTCTTAGCGCTCATGTTGCGTTTAAAGGCGGCTCGGAAAAGCAATCATCAACGGATTACACACTTTTAACTGCTGAAAAAAGTGACAGAAGGCACAGATGTGGGAAGTTACTGAAGCCCCTACTGTATCAAATCGTTATATGAATAACAGAAAGCTGGCCATCTTAAGGTAAAAACAACAAACAGCTTCCAGTCCAGGGGAGGCATTGCTGACTGTGGGTGGGCAATGGCCGCCAATGCCCACCCATTGGCACTGGGCCTGGTCAGTATTTTTAGCATTAAAATGAAGCTAAATAAGTCTTTGAAGCTCTTTATAAAGAAACCGTCTCATCAGACATGTTTCTGGTTTAATTCGGCTGCAAGACAGAGAGAGAGAGCAGCACTTTAGCAAATAACAGGAAGGCTAAAAAAATACTGCACCACTGTTCTGTTTATCCAATTGAATTTTCAGTAAAAGTCTTTCATGGAACATTTTTGATTTATACATATTGGTAGCCTTTTGAAAATCTCAAAGTTAAAGTAAGGATTCATATTCAGGAAGTAGTGTTTTCTGTAGTTCTAACCACAGTAAACCATTATACAATGCTAAAAACCATTTAAAAAGTGAATTCTGTTAGTCAGTCTTTCTTTCACAATATTAACAACATCCCACAGTGACTGCTCTCTCACACACATGGCAATACTGCTACTGTGTCCCTTCTTCTGATGCAAATAGATGTAATCGGAAAAAGTTGGTGTTGGGATGTTGAAGATATGTAGTGGTGCGCCAATTGATTGGCCAGTGACTAAAATCGGACAATTTGTCACTGATTTGTTCCGACTGGTGATTGGCAAAACAAATTTAATTTCTTCTTTTCATGGCATCTGAAGAACTTTTATAGTATATATATATAAATTTGAGTTTAATCAAAAAGTTTACACATAACCATTAAAGAAAATCAGAGCTCCAAGTAGAGTAGAAATCGGCATTAGCCAGTAAAAGCCTTTGTTGGTATGTGCTATAAAAATGACAGAAAGTCCTGATTTCTTTGATGATTTACATCGATGGATCGTTTGATGTCCACAGTAAGAGACAAACTAAAGTGTTTGTTTCCCCCCCAAATAACTTTGTTTCAATAGACACGCCTTCATGCAGTGTTGTGTCGAGTATTTCTACCCCTTTGGAGTTTTATGGACACCACTTCTGGCTGAGAGAGAGAGAGACTTTAAAGCCCGACGCAGCGAAGTGCCTCTGACTAGCCCTGTCTGCTAGGACGTCGGTGAAATTCATGCTCTGTTGGTAATCTTCTTACGTCGGCTCGCATGCAGTTGTCATTTTAGTTTCCCCGAGTTTCACGCCAGCCATGTACCTCGCTGCAGCAGAGATTGTGTCTCTGGATAGGTTTCTTCTGAGGGCTTCATCTTCAAATGAAAGGAGATACTGGCTGGCGCTGGGGGATGTGAAGCCAGATAATTATCCAGTTTCTGTTTTACACATTTACCAGCAATAATAGTTTTCTTAGTCAAGTGCTAAATCAGTGTTGAGTGAACACAGAGAGTAACAGTGCGCTCTGCTGTACATAGAAGCTTATGTTTCAAGGCTAAGCAAATGAGGCATGATATGGCTCTATGTGAAATGATACTTGCATCCCAGCTACTTGCTGGTAATTGGTCTGATTTGCATGCAAATGGAGTGCGCTTATTAAAGGGTGCTGCTGGATCCGGTGAAATTAAAATGAGCTTTTTAGCGCCCTTTGATTCGTGTGCGTGTGTGGGGAGACGAAGCGAGCGCGTTCACTTTGTGCCGGCTTTCATCTCCCGTTTGCCGAACGCGACAAACAACGGCGCGTTTGTTTGCGCCGTAGCGTGAGTGAAAACGCCCTCTTAAAAAAAAATGTAATAAAGTAAGTCTGCGTCCTCCGGAGGCATCGCATCATCGGCTGTGACTCATGCTTTCACCTGCTCGCTGCATGCTCGAGTGCAACTCATGACCTACACTACCTGCGCTAATTACCCATCAATTATGAGGAGGACACGGCAGCCGGGGAATAGCTCTGACCTATTGCATCACGCTCCAGTAAGCCAGCATGGCCACCGTTGAGCTGCTGTGTGCTGCTCTTAACCTCTTCGAGGTGACTGACGGCCAGCGCTGGAGTGTTTATATCTACGTGTAAAAATCAGGGAACCTCCATCTTTAAATTATACAAAAATACTTTTGTGCTTTTCCTGGAAATTGGGCCGGGTGATGTGGACTTGGAGTTTTATCATGATATTTTGTGGTACTATTGACGATAAGAGCTATTTACTGCGTCTTTTTTTAGGTAAGCGTATGTATAGAAGTCATACCCCACAAACACAAATGCTACTTTTTAAAAATATAGGCATACAGAGAAGTGGGATTTGTATGACTAAACTGCACACACTAATTGCATTCAGTCATATTTTTTTAATTATTGATATTTATCGATACTACCATTGGACAAACAGTGGAGGAAATAGTAAAGCTATCAATCTTGACAGTTTTGGTGGGGGGAGTTTAAACATTAATTGGAATTTATGGTGACAATGATGAATCAAAATTTCTCTCATAACATGAAATTTATCACGAATAATGATAATCGGTACCATAAATCCCCATTCCTAAATCTCACTATTTTTTATTTTATTTTATTTTTTTCTCCAACGATGATTCATATGTGGACAAAGATGTGCCAGGAGCCTAAAATATATTCACCTCTCAGGTCTTTGTACTACCCTTTCTCACCAGAAGGGCAGGGTTTAGTATTCTTAAGCATTTTTGCAAGGTTGGAGCATGCAACCTCTCAATGCAGAGAGAGAGAGAAAAATCTTTGAGCATTTTTCTTTGGTGTGACCATTCTCTCTAGATCACTCACAACATGATTCCACAGAACACATGTTCCAGTACCGGTTCGGTTCACGTGCCTCCGAACATCGGCATTTTGTTGAGAACCGATGCTGATTTCCTTCTGTTTTGGGAACCAAGCATGTGTGACCAGCTGTGGGTGTTACACAACATGTACGAACATCAGAAGAAGAGTGGACCTTGATGCCTTGTACATGTTTCTTCTTTATGTACAGATATTCCTTTATGTATCCAATTCTTTCTTTTTTCTTTTTTTTTTGCGTGGTTCAAACTTCTAATTAAGTGCGACCGCAATCAGACTTATGTTTGTACAATTTACGACCCCAAAGCGACCCAAATGCGCAGAAGAACGGTGACGTCACATGGCAGCGCAATGTTTATGGAATATGTTTACTGGATGCCGCTGACCATGGATCCTATTGTTCATTCAGCAATGGGAGCTGACAAAATTGTCACAAGATCATAAGACGATGGAAGCTAACAGAAAAGAACAACTAATAGAGATGGCCTTTTGTGGGACATTGACTGCAAGTTCTGTAGAGAAGTCTGTCTGGATGTGTAGTCGGAGCTGAGAGGGGTTGGATTGTGATGTGATGTGATATGCGTCAGTGGCGTAGACTTCCTTCATAATTTTATAATTATGATTTTCAGCACTTGTTTACATCTGGTTTGGCTTCTTTGACACGTCTCATGTCAATGGTGTAAATGTCAGATTAAATGCGACATGACAGTTCAGACTGCAGGCGCTTTGAAAACTATAAGATACACATCTGGAAGTGGTTCAAATCTGTTTTCTTTTTGGGGAGAAGGAATGAAAAGATTGTAATTGTGCCGTTCAAACTGCCGTGAAAAAGTCGGATATAGGTCGCACATAGGAAAAAAAGTCCAATTTGGATCGCATCTGCCCTTCTGTGTGAATACAGTCTTTTCTCCGAGTCACCTTAAGGGACTACTTAAGAGTTTACCACATATAGAGTCCAGGAAGGTTTTCAGGGCATTTGGAAGAGAAACAGGCCCACACCATGACACACCCTCCACACACACTCAACCTCATGGGACTCGTGGGACTACTTAAGAGGACTTGGACTTGATATGCTTTTCCACATTCATCTTCTTAATTGTATAGAAATTTAAAGTTGGACTTTATATCTTTCCTTAGAGTAAAACAAATCTCTCAGTGTCTGTGTATCTTTAAAGTCTGTGCAAGTTTTCAGAGTAACCTTTTCTCAACGATGTGTGTTTATCTGCAGATTATGGGTTTTTCTCTAAAGCACTTTGGCTCTAAAAATCCTCTGTTCCTCCTTGTTGTTGGTATTTCATCTCTGCGCTGATGGGACTCAGGCAGTACGGTGGTCTCGCCTGCTCCCCCATAACCCATTTCATTGCAGCCCGGAGCAATTTATAGCCACAGCTGCATTTGATTACGTCGTGTTTATTTGCTTTGAATTCCCCGGCTTCACATAGGAAAGCCGCTTACTTACCTGTGCAAATCGACTGTACATGCACAGCCTTGGTAGTTTGTCACACTTTCTTACACCGTTAAGAAAAAAAATTGAGATGAGAGAATATTTTACTATCTGTGTACTGAAATTGCTCAGTGAACAACCTCCTTCTCCCCCCCAACCCACTGCAAAATAGCCTAAAGGGAACAATTTGGACCATAAATTGGAATGATCCACATTTGGGAGTTATTCCAGTTTCTGGAAGTGCAATTTCCTGGACACTTCCTGGATAGTTTGTCACCTTACAGCAGTGCTGTAAAATAATTACCAGCTGCAGCTTAAAGCCTCCCAGTGGGTATCAAACAAGTGAGCGGATAATGGAAATGACACAATTATCCATCTGTTACAGTATTAATAAGATGTTTTATTTGCTCCATTTGGTGCGTGTGTGACTCTGAAGTTGTAAATCTCCCCTCCCTCTCTAATCCTACAATCCTTCTGTTCATCTCCTTCAACATGAATTTACAGATTTTTTTAAATTTGTTATTATTATTATTATTATTGTTATTATTATTGTTATTCCACAACGCGATTTTACAAAATCAATTAAATGGGGATTTAAGTCGGACACTGTGGCGACATTTGGGACAGGGCGAGGTGTTCTTGCAGTAAACAAGCTCATAGGTCATGACTGTATTTAGGATCTGTAGATAAAGACTTTTCTTCCTCACGTCTGTGTTTGCCTACAGTTTTGCACACTAATCGTCATCTGCTCTTGGCAGCTCTTCTGTTCACAATGGACAAATTAAATCCTTTGCCCGAGGGGGAGCTTGGAAGTAGCTGTTTGAGAAGCTGGGAGTTTCTGTTCTACTGTCTTCAGTCCATATGTTACCGCATGAATCCGCGGCGGCAGCGAACCTCTTTACGGGTGTGTTTTCTCAGATTTAATTAGGTGCTTTGAAGTCCTCCAGGGAGCAGATTTCCACCTGAAATACTGACACTGTTGTTAGCACGCAGATAACACCACTTGTTAGCTATTATCTATCATCACAGTTCAGCTTGCACTCAGCAGATGACAGTTCAAGTAAGAACATTACCTTTTTAGATGAAAGACGTAGTGGGGGGAAACGTTTATTGACGCCCCGGGTGATGGTGTGTAAAAAGTGTCAAAATGCAGCTTTCATTGCAGTGGCGTAATCTCAGTTTTTTATTTTATTCAGTGGAGAGAGAAAAAAAAAATCAAACTTAGACAACTGCAGTTATTGTTATTTTGATAACAATTACAATTTGATATTTTGTCCGGCTTCAATAACCGTTAGTAATTTTTTTTCTTTGGGCTTCTGTTTCTCTCATTGTGAAGAGAAACATAATAAGTGTTTCTCTTCACAACACTTATTGTGTTGTGAAAAGAAACACAACACAATAAGTGTTTTTTATGTTTGACTTATTATTTGGTGTTTTTTTGAATGCAACGCTTTGGCCAGCGGCATTTGGGCAAAGGTTTATTTATGTAGCACTTAAATGTGCTATATTAAGAAAACAACTTGCGCAAATGTAAATGACAGAGAATGAGGGGAAATTTGTGGAAGATCAAGTCCTGTTATGTCTTAGAAATATTTGTTGCATATTTGATTCTTTCCTTATCTGAAGAGTTGTTGTGTAGTAGGATCAAGGGAGTGGATTTCACAGTTTTCCGCACATTCTTTGTATCACAATTTTGTTGGTTTTTCAACCAAATTAACTGAACAATTTGGGAAGGAAATGTCAACATCCCTAAGGGCCCCAATATTTATTTCTGTAATGAATCAGAAAGGAAGTGTTACTGTCATTTTTCCTTTAAGTTTCAAGCATCCATCATGCTGATGTGAGGGATGCCACAACATAACTTCACATGATTTTAGTGCTGAGCTTAGCAGTGAGGCATAGATGGATTGTGAAAGTTGTGGTGCTTATTTGGTGATATGTTCACAATGTGACATGACTTTAAAATCTGATGCAACCTTAAAATTATACAATTATATTTTTGGGTATTTATTATGATAACAATAAAAGTGACAGTAGAATATTATTTTTCTTATTATTTGTAGTTTTTGTTTTTTAGGTAAATGCATGTCACTTCTGTCAAAATCTACAAACACTGTTATTAAAGAACATACCTATTTCAAAATTGGCTTCTCAAGGTCACCAATAACTTAAAAATAGCTATCATTATGACAAAAATGCATAAATAACAGCATTTATCATACTTTTGAATTTATTGATACTAAATATGGTCATATTGAACCAGCAGTTGAGAAAATATTAAAAATAATCTTGACAATACAGCTAATCTTAGCTGTATTTCTTAAAAAACAAACAAAACAAAAAAAACAGCATTCAAAGTTGTTACAATCAAAATTCTTATCATGGAAAGGAATTTTTCATTCCACAAATAATCAATATAAATACTCATACCTAACATCAAATGCACAATAAGCATTATTTTATTACCGTAATACATCTCCTTACGCCATTGAAAAAAAAAGGCAGGCGTTGGATTAGATTCTTAGTTATCCTAAGATAAGATAAGATAAGATGTATTTGTCATTGTCATCCACAGATTACGAGATTGAGATCGTGCTTAATTCGAGTTAAGGTGCAAAATTTACAATATACAATATACATATATACATAAAAAGATAAAGAAATGAATAGTGCAAAAGGTTTAAGTGGTTAAACAGAAAGCATCTTTCATCCAAACTGTTTCTTCGGTTCTGAACATAGTTTTTGACTTTCAGGCTCATAAATCATAGTTCAAAAACTGAAACTAATACGACAATTAAAGTCACTAATAGGACTGTTAAGGTCACATGAGTCACCGACCCAAATCTGCATCCTGCGTAGTGTCACTCATGATTTGCTACCTAGCAAGGACAAGATGTTAGTTGTTCTGGTCACTTGTCTGACCAGAACAACCAAGTGACCAGTGTGGTGTGGAAAACTGATGATGACGTGGAAAAACACATAAAGCCTTCTAAGCATGGTGGTGATGTGTAATGTTCCTTTTCCAAATGCACTGGAAGCCTAGATGGAGCGCACAGCTTCGCATAACTACGGTTTAAAAAAAAGCCCAAACAAACAAAAAAAACAAGTTGGGCCTGAAAGTCAGCGTCCTGTTGCAGTAAAAAAGGAATTCAGTCCGGAGCGGTCTGCAAATCATTACGACCTGTTCCGATAAACGAGGCTGGCACATTACACGTCATCTCGGCCATACCTGCGCTCAAGCTCAAGGTGGCGCCGTTTCGAGATGTTTGGGGTACAGACGCCTTAAAACGGCCTGAAAAATCTAATAATTTCACACCTTTTTTCCCCCTCCTCCCCACAGTCTGTATAGCGTTTCTCTGCTGATTGCCACTTGAGGACAAACTGGTCACAGCCTCGCTGTACTGAGATGTCTTGCCTTTCATGGTGAGGCAGCAGATTTGTTGCAGGGGTTGCAGCAATCTTGCTTCGCGTTCTCACTCTTTCCCCCAACAGTGATAGCGCTGTGCATCATATGCCGGCGCTGACAAACAACTCCGGCTTTAATTAACAAGGCAGCCCCCCCCCCCGAGGCTGGGGCTGCTCATTGGCTGACGCATCCCACAGAGAGAGCTTTCTTAATGCTAGTGGGACGTCCCCGGGCCCCAGCTCTCTCTCTAACTGTCACACGCTGTAGGCAACAGCACGGTTGATAAATGCACGGTCACATTCACAGGCCTTCCCTCTTTCTCTTTCTCTCTCTCTCAAACACACAGTCAACATTGGACTTCCTCCGTGCTTCTGTTCGAGCCATCGACCAGTGACCTAAATATATCCACTCAAGAAAGGGTCTAGTGTGTTGTGAAAGTGTGAGGATGTGGATATGGAAGCACAACCACCACTTACAGCTAAACCTCGCTGTGAAAATATGGGAGGCTCAGTCTGGCTCAAAAGCGAAAGAAAACAAACTGCGGCCATGTTTTTTTTTTTTTTTGTCTGGGTTTGCTTTTTATTTGCCATATTTCAAACATGCTCTTTTTTCTGGGAACAGTCTTTTTTGTTTTTTTTTAGCTGATTAAAAGGTCAAAATTCATCTCAGCCAGAAATTATGAAAATGAAAATAATAGTTATAAAAAAATAATTTGAGAACTTTTTGGCTCACTCTAAATTATTTTGGAGCACATGTATAAACGTCACCTCCGACACGTAGCACTGCTTTGAAATACTATTTATACGCCTTAAGCGCATTCACATCACGTCATGTTGTGACCACAGGTTTCAGTGAGTATTGATAGGAGTTTAAGTGACAACCCAACAGAATGTAGTGAATAATTGTGCAATAGTAGAAAAACGGTGCATTGCTTTCAGAGCTCTTGGTGAATAAAACAAAAATCTGAAAAGTGTGGCATTCAATGATTGTAACAACAATTTGGTGCAGTCTTTTGACGTTTGTTTTTACCAGCTTTGCACATCTGGGAGATAGAATTTTTAAAATGTTGTCTCAGATTCTGAAATGGATTCAGGTCTGGACTTTGACTGGGCCGTACTAATACGTATGCTCTGATTTAAACCATTTTATTGCAGCTTTTCTTTCAAAAATGGCTGCCTTCTTGCCATAAATTCTCCGACCTGAACCACTTATCACTGCAGCTCATCCAGAGCATTTGTAGCTACAAAGAAAATGAAATTACACACCTTTATTTTTTTTAATCAGAACATTTTGTGAGGCAGATTTTCCAGTCATTTTTGTTGTTAGATGAAAGGGCTACTCATCTCAGGATTTTATTGGTAAGACACTTTAATAAGCCATGAAATGATTTTTCTCTAATTTCAGAACCAATATGTTGTTAGCCCTATAAATCTAAAGGAAATAGACTAAACTTTTGGAATGTAATGTCACAAAACATAATAGTGGTGGTATTAATATGTTTACAGAACATCCAGCTTAGAAAATGTACCTATATTATGGCATTAAATACAGCAAACAGGCAAACTGCTGCATACAGCAAGTTTCTTTTTCTTAACGGTGGTCACAAAATGTGCTAAAACGTGACACACTTGTTTAAGTTTGAACAAACACACATTTTGTGCTACTTTTGTTTCCCCGATGAGCCAAGACGGGACTTCCTAAGCACACAGTTAGTGTGCCAAATCAAACAAGTACTTAAAAGTCAAGAAGGAAAAAAAGATAAATAAGTAAGATTTAGTTATTTAAATTCATTGGATGTAATTGGGGTTCTTCATTTTTGTAAGGCTTAAAAAAAAGAGCTTGAAATCCTGACGGCTTTCCCTTTGCTGAGACATTACTCCTGCACTGCCAGATTTTGAAGTATCGCTTTACAGTTTGAGCTGCAGCTCTTTGAAAGAATAATACTCCAAAAGAGAGCTCTTTATTTACAGACACTTAAAAGGAGTAGCGGAGACACTGAGCCTTGACAATGCATCTGACACACATTATGTGGCACACACAAAGCATGCGGGACGCTTGTTTTAGGCATTATACATATACATCTATATCTATCCATTTCCTGCCAGTCGTTCTGTGTCATCTTCCATCTTCCTGCCTGTGTGTTTTGTATTGCGGTAAATGACAGGATGTTATTACGCCGTGATTAAGATGTTGTCTCTGAGTCTGCGATAGATTAAGGACGGCGCTGTCAGATGGTTATCTGCGGCTGATTTGTGCCCCCCCAGTTGTTCACCTTTCAACCAGCCCCTTCCAGTTCCTCGCCTCGCTGATTCCCCTCACGTTAATAAACGGTGTTAACGAGAGTTAACAAGAGTTTGGAGAAGAAAATGAGTTGAAAATGAAACGGCGGTAATCATATTTGTCATTCGGCAGAGGTATTTTCCACACGTGTGATTTTTAGTTGTTATTTAATTCAACGCTTGTCCGCGGAGCAGCCGACAAGTGGAGGGTTTACCATGGAAATAATGAAAACTAAATAGAGAGGGCAGCCTTTAAGTGGCTCATTAAGTAATGGCTGTTTTCCTTTTCAGCCGTGTCCGCTGACGGAGAGAAAAGCGAGCGCTCTGGAAGCCCGGCTCGCCTCGGCCTTCACATCACTTGAGTCTCTTTTCAACATTTTTGTTTGCGTGCGAGTGCAGGTCATTGTTTTTTTTCCCCCCTGCCTGAGAGACTCATTCAGCACAAAGCTCCGTTGACTGGTCTCGCTCACCGAGTTGTGTGCGCATATGGAGAAGTTTTTTATTAGTGATTTCAGTACAGCTCTCCTGCAAACCAAGGCAAATACTTAAAAAAAAATTAGGAAAACAGGAAAGAAAAAAGCTAAACTTTTTTTTTCTACGTCTAAGCCAGAGGAACCATTATGAAATAATATCTGAGCCAACTTCCATGTTCGCACTTGACTAGAGGAAACAAAGGCATCATCAGCAAACAAGAGTTCAACATTTAACAAATTACAGCATAATTATTTTTGATCAAAAAGACCGTAATTATCAACCTTCATTTCCAAAGCATTTATTAAGGTAATAGAAAAATTACCAGGAATGAAATTTACCCCAGAAAATGTTCCTGGTTGAAGTAATTCACTGTTACACAACATATTACCGAAACAAAAAATGACCTAGCATATTAAACTGGATGGTGAATGAAAGCAGCTAAACATCTAACGTTTTCTATTTAGTTGGAGTTAGCTAAAGAATAAGGGTTGTACTACTCAAGTTACAGCTGCATAGGTTTAACAGCCTATTGACATAAGAAAATATGTTTTTTTATTCAATTCTAGTTTATTTCATTAAGGACCGCACAGTAAGCAATATCGCATGATAAAAATAAGCAGTTATTGTTATGTCTGAAGGTTTTCTGGCCACAGGCTCATTTGCAAAAAACAGTCCTTGGTTGGACCTTACTCATTTGAACATGTCCTGAACAAATCAGCGATTTAATATACTGTTTTAGAAAGAATTAACACTGCAGCTCACTTTAATAGTGTGCACAAAACGTACCCTGTCATGTAAATGAAGCCTTTCAGGTTTGTTTAGCCTTAAAGTGAACTGTGTATTGTGTATAAGGGGTGTATTAATAAATTGTCCGATAGAAAAAATCAAGATTTTCTTCATTTTTGGATACTTAGATGTGAAGCCGAGCTTATCCACCGATCTTATTTACCTCCACAAAGGTCTGAAAATCAGCCATTGTCAGGTCTGCACATTTGCAGTTCAGTCATCCCACTTTTAACAACTTAGCAACTTTGTTGTTATAGTTAGTGACTTTCAGGAAAAAATAAGAACAATCAGTATCGGCCAAAATCGAAATCAACCGGTCAGGCTTTTTTTAAATCCCCTCCAGGGTGGGCTCTAGTGTCCCTTATATGAAAGTAGGCTGACAGGAATGGGGAAAGAGACTCAAGTCCTCCAAAGGTGGGTCAAGCTATCCCCTATGCCACCACAACAGGCTTTTTAAATGTCGGTGAGCGGATAGAAAACTGCAGTCGGTGCACCCCTACTGTGTATTACTAATTCCAACTCACTCTGACTAGAGTGGTAAAATGCTTGGTAAAAGCCCCAGTGGGAAATTCAAACATGATCCCAGTGGGTTCAGCTAATGTATGACGGCATGTCAGAAAGTGGCTTAAGCTGTCTGCTATCAAACACTAAGCACACAAGTAACTATTACCTCTTTTTTTTTTAAAACTTGAAAATAAGGCTACAAATCTACTGGATTTTGGGAAACAGCATCCAGAACTGACAAACCCACTACACTCTACAATAAAGATAAGAGAGTAACTTTTATTTTCCTACAAAGACTCCAGTTTAAATGAGGGGTTTTCAGGTCCATGAATGATTCTGCAGCATGGTTACTGTGGTAGGGCTCTCATCTAATCCGAAACAGCATGGAGTTTGCAAAACCATCCTCCGGTCCATGTGGTCCATTTGGTGTTTTGAGAGAGAGGGCTGTTTTGTTGTTTTTCTTTTTTCTTTCTTCAAAGACATGACTCACACAGTCATGACATTGCACAGAGTCTTTCTTGCGTGTTTTCTTAATAGATCGCTCTTGGTGTGAAAGTAATTAGCGGTAACAGTTGTCGACATGTGCCTCTGCTACCAACACTCGCTATCAATACCAGCTCAGAGGGGAATAGTCTTTATATAGTGACAACAGTTGCTCAGCACCCTGTCTGAAATGTTACACAGAGAAATGCTAGGATGCTATTTATTACAGCTCAATGTTTGTCGGTATGGTAATTGTCTGTGTGGCTAGCGAAGCCAAATAAGGATTGTTGCTTCGGTGGTTTGTACGAAGGCTTTGGCAGCCTTGCCGTGGCCAAGATAATAGAGCTTAGATAAGGGACTGCTTATGCAATGTGGAATTCCTCTGTTTTTCCCCACTCCCACTTCTGTTCCATTCAGCGTCTGCGTGAGCTTTGCCTGACAACTCCATGCTGAGCTGCCATGCTCGGGTTTTCCTGTCAGAATGAAGCGCGCTGTCTGAATCAGTGCTTTGCAGGTGGAGCGTTCGAGGAGGAGTTTGTCGTTTACTGACATGCAGGAAGCGAAGGGACTGCGTGTTTGTCACTGTGTGGGAGGTTTCCCTGATTTTGATGGTCAGCGGTGTCTGCTTGCGATAAGTCGGCAGCGATGCAGTTCTTTGATTCTGTGTAGTTTTGACTGATGGATTCTTTTCAGAGGACGTTCGTCTGTAAATCGGAACATTTCAGAGGAAAGCTGCGGCCAGTTTTCCGGCTCTAGCTTTTGATATGTGATAAATGAGGTATTTTTAAGAAACATTACAATCACAGTATGTTTTGTGTTTTAGCACCAACTCCTGTTTTATTTTTATTTCAATTAGACTGAAGTGTATATGCTTAGCTGTTTGAAAGGATTTTGGAGTTAAACTGTATTGTTGTGTAAATACATAAAGTAACCTTTCTTTCTTTCTTTCTTTCTTTCTTTCTTTCTTTCTTTCTTTCTTTCTTTCTTTCTTTCTTGAAGTTTTACACCTGCTTATCCCCAACACTTAGAAATAATTGACTTCTTGAAGCAGAAAGGTTAGAAAGAACCAATCTTGAATGCTGGCCTAATATCATATCTCGTGCTTCTTAAAGAAATGCTAGAATCGGCTAAAAATGGACCAGAACATTGAAAATCAAATTTTGCAGAGATCTTATGTAGTGAGGAATAGAAAACAAATCTATGTTGTTTTCATATGACGTAGATTATATAGTCCCAGACCCTGAGCAAGCACATGGTGACAGTAGAGATAAAAACCTCCCCGTCATTGGAAGAAAAACACCACCCAGCACAATTGGCCTCCGGAAGAACGCCGATCTGCTTCTCCCATCTGATTTGTTTGCGTCTTTCAGCCTTGCCCCTGCACTCTTTCATTGGGTCTGTGAGAAAAAGAGGGAGCCGCAGACTCCTTCACAACAACTTGGTGTCTGGAATTTGTTCAAAAAGGCACTTAGCAACAAATTAAGTGGCCTTATCGCAGCTACTTCCCTTTGGCGAGAGCAGCTTGTTGCACGGGTGAAATCAGCTCATGTGTAGGGAGTGACTCATGTTGTCAACGTTGCTCGGCAAAGACTCAGCAGCATCGGTTGACACTGCAAACATGATGTATCATATTAATAAAACCGATATTTCACTGACTAACCCCTTGGTGTTATTCTGGGCAGTTTGCATGCCGGAGATATGTGCAGAGATTGGGATGGCTGATTTGGTTCTGAAAGCAACTGTGCATCAATAATACATTTTGTACAGTTGATGAAGAGCCGTAGTCAGTGAGCTGGGTTGCAAAAGGAAACTAGCGATGCTCTTTGACAAGGCAATCCTGCTTCAGGCATCAGTGGAAAACAACCTTTAGTGAAATATTGAAAACATGAAAACCGCAAATCTAGCTTTGATGTCTTGTTCAAGAGGAGGGAATTGAGACAGAAATATCTTCATATCATCTGCCGATGCCACTTTTTTGCTGATTCTCACTTCTGTTTGTGAAGAAAATTGTAAAAAAAAAAAAGAAAAAAAAGAAAACTAATGCAAACAGCTTTCCAAAATTGTTTTCTAGTCTTCCTACTGTATGAATTATTTGCATGATACTATGTGTGAGTGAGCTTTGCTCAGTATTTTAAAACAAGAATAAAAAGATTATAGAGTTTAACATTGCAAAGTACAGTAGCTATTAGGGTGGCTAGTATCTAGTCATTGTGTGAATATTCAATATTGAATATTGATAGAGAATATTGATCCTTACCTTAACTCCAACACCTACGTTTTCAATTCCAACATATTTAATGACAAAGGTGGACAGCTTGTTGACTCAGAACAACTTGTCTGTCTCATCTAGCCTAAGAAATCTCACTCTCTCACGAACTACAGGCAGCATGTCACAGAAAACAATATTCGTGGTTCAGTATTTGCGTAAAACATAACTTCAAATTCTTTGTAGAAAATTTGACTATTTGCTGATATGTTTTGTAGATCACATCTAAAATGTTTGAAAGAAAATGCAGTTTGGTAAGCTGAAATGAATAGGCATGGCTCTAGTTCTTCTGGTTCTAGTCTGCTCTACAGAACCAGAACCAAACAAGGAGAAGCAGCAGTCAGCCTTTATGCAGGGATGCATGATATTGGGTCTTTGGTCTGAAATGCCGATATTTGGCCAATAACAGATACCAATATCAATAATTTACTGAAAATATAAGACTTTTTGTACTGTAGAATTAAAAACCTGCATTATCTTTGTCAATGTATCCTTATACTAAATGCAAATGCTAAAAAGGAGGATGAAAATTATGTAACACTTTCAACTTGCATTATGTTTAATGTCTAATTTATTCGTGACATCTGCTCTCTCGAAGACGATGGCAAAACTCAAACAGTGCAAATTTGACATTGTGCTGTGCTGCAGGCATCATTGTCACTGGTTTGCTTATATATGACAAACCAGCGAAGCCTTTTATATCGGTGAGTTATTTTGACGGAATGTTCGACGTCCAATATTAAATTTTACAGCTAATATTGGCCGATACCGATACCATGTCGATAATATCGTGCCTCCCTATGCACCACAAATCTGGAACAAACTTCCAGAAAACTACAAGGATGCTGAAACACTGAGTTCCCTTAAATCACGGCTAAAGACCCACCTCTTTAGAGTTACCTTTGACTAGTAGCAAGTGGAACACTGATCAATATATTTGCTGTATATTAGCTAGATAGTTTTGATCATGGCATTTAACAAAATGGAACACTTATTTGTTGTTTCATAAATGATGGTATGATGGTTTTATAAACTGAAACTGTGCTACACAAGTAAACTTGACTAGGCACAATACTACTTGATATGCTACTGTCTAGCTTTTGCCAAGCAGCTAATCCAGGAGTACTATTGATTTTCCTTGGTACTGATTGGCTGTAACCCCAAGAGCAGGCATAAGGAAGACCGTAAATGTTAGCTTCTGTGCTAGCGCTAACACTGTTTCCACTGTGTGTATTAATGCATTAAGAAGGCATGTTTTTTTTGTTTTAACTATTAAAACAGGCAGTTATTAGCATTTCTAATAACTGCCTGAAGTATTTGCAGATGTTAACGTTTTGCAGGCGGTTCAGGTCTTTATATTGAATACAGTTCATTCATTGATCAAAAAGAGGTCAGACTTTTCACTCTTCAACCAGCCAGTTCATTTCTCGACGGATCTCAGAAAATGGTCTCTTGCAGTTAAAGTTCATAATAGTTTTATAGGTTCCCTCTGCAATGTTCACTGTACTCAACACCTCACTGAGGTGATTTAAGGGCCCACTAATTTCTTTGTGGATCTCTAGGTAATTCTTCTAGTTCTGTGGAACTCAGCACTATTTAACAGACTCAACATTACACCAGTTCAGACATTTGCTTTAGAAATCCTCTGAAATTCTATGGAAGTTGGTATGGAGAGACTTTGTGCTCAGCAGAACCAAAAGGACACATGTGTTTGAAATGAAACGGGATATAAAATAAGGCCAGCGCAGTGAAAATCTGCAAGGACAAGTTAAGCTCCGTCACCCACAGCGATCTGTCTGTCGGATCTGCCAGCAACAAGACCCAGTTTGTTCCTTCCCTCTATGCAGAAAATCTCTGTACATCCATTTCCTTTTTTCTCCCCTTTTAATCTATAGGTTGTTTACCCATAGATCAAAGGCAATAAAATGCATCTGCTCCCTTCTTTTTTTGCAAACGGGCCACTTTGTCATTGCGTCAGAAATTAGGACACGCACCTTAGAACCAGCGGGGGCTTTTACCCAGAGCGTGGAATGTGATCAAAATGACACACACGCATCCTCCGTACACATGCACACGCACGCACACACACACACACACGCACGCACACACGCACAAGGCCAGTTGTTGAGTCAATAAAGAAAACGGGCACAGTGTGAGAAGGAGAGAACATAAACAGAACTGTGCCACGCTTCTGTTTGCACACTTCATCTCTTAGCTGCATAGCTCAGCAGCAGCTTCAGTCACATGTAGTTTAAATACTCCACTATTTATAGATACACTTACAGTATAATTTGCACAGATGGCTTTTGATTGAACACTTACTGAATACGTAAAATCAGTGCGGCTCTGTTTATTAAGCCGCCAGGATACAACTAGACACCAGCTATGAGCAAAAAACTATTTTTAAACGCTTTTTTCCTGATTTTCTTTTTTTTAAACAGTAGACAAAACTGAAACGAAACTGTTGCACTTTAATTTGACGTACATGATCTGGACCAAGTTACCACATCACTGCACTTGAGGTGAACTCTAGATGTTTCACCATTAGTCTACCAAATATCCAGGAATCTTTTTTTGTCATTTGTCAGACAAGGTTTTAAATCATCTTCAAAGTTTAAATCAAAGCAGCTGTATGTTAGAAAAAGATGACACCAGTTACTGGCCATGGACTAATGGTACATATTTTTCTTTCTAAGCTTTGTGCGTCAAGCAGAGTTAATGTCTTCAAAAGAGGATTTGTTCGCAAGGGTTGTCGATAGAGGTACAGGTTATTAGAAAGTATTTCAAATGTAAACTTATTTTTCTGACTTTATTTTTTATAAACGAAGAGACTGAAGACCTACCAAACTTAAATGGATATTTTCCTGTGAACTTATTCAACTAAAACAATGTGGACGAAGATTATCTCCAGATTGCAAGTTAGTTTTGAACTACCAGACTCAATATACATTTAAGCTGGGCACTACATCTTTGAAAATGTGCTGATAGGACAGACCTAAAATCATTCTTTTTGTTTTTGTTACAAAGAGCTTCATAACATCTGCATAAAAATAGTGTTGGTGTCTAGATTTTCTATAACAGACTCAGAATCAGCCTTTATCGTCAGTGACTACAATTTTTCGTATTGCAAATGGCTCTATATCATCTGCAAAGAAAATTCTAGACCAAATCATACATGATCATGAGATTACCATGACATGGAAAACAGCAGGACAGATAAATCTTTAGTATATTAGAAAATGAATGGAGTTTGAAGGATTACATGTTTGCTCGGTGCAGTTTATGAAAGGCGAAAGCTGTGATATTCGAAATGGTAAATTCCACTTATTTTACTTCATATTCACCATTGAATTATTTAACATGCAAGAACTACATTATTACATTAAACAAAAAATATCTATGAAGATTAAGTATACCATTTTTCCCCTACTAAATATTCATGTAATTTTTATTATATTTATTGAAATATGTATTTCATCCACCTTTGCTATAGTGACGGTTTACTAAAATATATATTGTTATACCCTGATGAATTCAGTTACTCAGTTTTTACAGGCTAAAATGTGGATTGCTATTTTTTGACAGTTTGATGTCTTGATTTTTACCATCTAGAAGTAAAAAAAAAAGAAAAAAACAGCAGGTAAAATTACTCTGAAACTTTTTGTTTTTAAAGACTAAGCCACACATGGTTATAGATTTAATCTGATCTGAAGTCCCGGCATGTAGAGGAAGGACTGGGAGTCTATCTGCTGCCATGTGGGAGACAGATATCCGTTTCTTCCCAACACGGAAGCAAATGAGACCTCAACTCTCCCTTTATCAGCTTATTAATGAGACACGTTGCGGGGGTGAATACCTTCCCTCTCCTTCAGCTGGCCTTCGACACGGCTGCCCACCAGATCTTTAAAGTAGGCGTCTGGTGTGAAAAGAGCAGCCAGAGCAGACACACACTGACACACACACGCAGACACAATCCTGAGGGTAAAGAGTTATAAAGCAACAGAGAAAAGAGAGTTCAGGGTGTCGTATTCCAGCTTCCTGCTTAATTGTTTTCTAGCAGCAGAGGTAGGTTGTCTCTCCAGGCATAAAACCTCCTGTTTCCATTTAGCTGCTCCAGGTGTTGATGAAACTATTCCCCCCCCATTCCCACTGAATAATCATATTTCCCCCTTTTCTGCTCACCAGGACACTGAAAGATAGTCAAGCACATACACACCTATGCCACCCATCACCCAAATCGCGTGCCGTACCTCGTCTTGTGTGTGTTTGCGCGCACGCGAGCTCTCCGTGGCTTTTCAATTTGCACAATAATGCAAGGGGTGGAAAATGGTTACACTCCACACAAACAGTTGCAGGCCACACTGGAGCGACTGTATAAATTTGAATGTGTAAGTTGGTTGCTACTCCGGCGCGGAGGAGGCCTTTGTCAGCTCAACATTTATTCAGTAAATAACTCTATCAATAGAAAAGCATGCAAGCAAGCTTGACAGTCCTTGTTCTGCCTGGTTAGTAAATCACTTCAGACCCTGATGAAATTTTTTGATTTATTTTGAACTTGAAACCTTTGATTTGGGTCTTTGAATAAATTTTTTTTCTCTTCTCCTCTTTCCTCATTAGCAACTTAAATTCAGTTAAATGCCATGCCATTTTGTGGAAAAATAGCCTTCCTTTTAAGCAGCTTCCAGTCATTCGGTAGCCTATTGTATTGTCTATCATTCCTCGTTCCTAAAGTCTACACACTTACCTTTTGTAGCTGCAGGGGGAAATGCTAAAACCAGATGTAACCCTGAAGGAGTTTCTTCTGTCATCACCGCTTTATTTGTGGTAAACGATATTCCCTTTTTCTGTGGAGTCAAAAGTAATTGTGTGTATTATTTCAGATGTTTGTTCATCTGATGACAGGAAGTTCAAACGGTAATCAAAGTCCCAATTTGGCAGGTGCACCGCTACATTCTGGGCTTCGTGTTTTTTGGTCGGTCCCGTCTGCCTTGCTGGCATTGCAGCCTGTTCCATGACGGGAATCCACTGCGAACAAAAGGGGACAAAGTGAGCTTATGTGTGTTTTTGACCCCCTTCAGCAAAACAGCATGCATTGTTTCCAGTAGAACGCACAATGGTTTTTCTGTTCCAAACCAACACAAGTGAGAGCTTGTCAGAGCCGAGGGCGGAAAGATGGAGGCCAAGAGGAAAGAGGGTCTTGGTCACAAAAAGCAACCTGTTTGAGTGCTGCTGGTAGCTTTTAACCTGTTGGGTACAGTTGAGTGAACAGCCAAAGGTTTGAGTACTCCTCCTGTTGTTCCTCTTCTAAAAGAAACTTCTTTTTCTTTGTGTTTTTTAAAAAAGAAAAAAAGTAGAGACTCAGCGATAGGAATTTTCTGGCACATATCCAATCTCTGAATTTTCCAAAGCTTTAATTCAGGCTGTGTGTCGTCTTCCTGCTGTGACTGGTTTACAGCAATAACAAAGTGAACATGGAGTTCTGTCTTCATCAGCGGTTAGTGTGTCTGACTTCACCAAAACAGTATCTGTGTGACTTGTTCTTTTGAGATCCAAGTCTGTTCCGGCCACTGCCCGCCTTGACTTTGACTGAAGTCGTTTTCTACGTTCAAGTCAATAAAATGTGGTTTTATGACTCCAATAAATAATATCTACCCACAGGAAGTCACTCAGCGTTATCTTGATTTGATCAGGGTCGTAATCGGTAATAATTTGTGAGTTAAGTGGTTCAAACTGACATCAGAATCAGACTGAATGGGAATAGAGTCTGCAGACATTTTTGTAGGATAATAATATACAGACGAAAGGTGAGATTTGAGTATTTTTATCACCTCTTGACTTTATTCATAATAATACTTAAATACAACAAAAAGTATGTAGAAAACTGAGGTAGTCAGAGATGAAATACTAATTTTAACTCTTCAGATTTGTTGTAAGACTGGAGATCCTTGATCCTTGTTGCTCACAGCATCACTATACATAATGGTTCTTAAGATGATATGCTTCTAATTTCCTTTCCCTAAAGTATTTTGAATAGAATTTTATTAAAATGAATTTTGAAATTGAATTTTGATTTGAACTGCATTAAATTCAATATGTAGCAAACGAACCTAGACTTTCAAAATGACAAAGAACGCTAATGTCTGAAATGGACAGTTGATCTCTCCATGTACTGCTCCATATATCCTGTTGCCGCACAAATCAATGCAAAACACCTTTTCAATGTTCTAAATTGTAATAGTAGTAGAAAATACTGAAGCTCACCAATTTATATTCTTAATAAAAAAAAGGAGTAAAAAGTGAATCAGGATGCGCAATACACAGTTTTAGGTTTAAAATTATTTTGTAGATGTTGTTTTTAAGCGTTTTCTTTTTTTAACAACTGCCTCTCACATTTATATTAAAGCAACATAAATATGAGCATCTGTTTTCCTGTGTCAGTAGCTAAAGCAAAAATAAATAACCCGCTGTGCTCCGTCTCTGGGAATGCCAGACTCGGCCTCTTTCAGCTCATGTTTAGGTTCGGAGTGGATTCGTCACATATGCACTTTGTACATATTTGCCTTGCAGCCATTGATGTCTGTCAACTTTACGTTTAACTCGACGTGCGGCAATTATCGAGGCATTTAGCAGCCATCACGGATAATTGATACAGTGCTTTTAAACCATCTGCGCCGTCCCTTTAAATGTGAAAAATGTATCTCAAATACATGAATAGCCTGGAGCTGTATTTAATAAGGCTGCTTGATTCATGTAAATAGCATTGACAGCAAATATAGCTCACAGTTACGACTGTTTAAACTAGTCAGGCTGAGTCCTAGTGTGTGTAGGAAGCGCTGGGAGCCATCAGTGAGCGGGGAGGATTAGTGATGTAGGCTCTGTTTTTGTAGGAACCAGCGCAGTGATTTTTAGATCAGCTTTTGTGGATTAATTGACTCGACGACCCGGATCTGGTTAGGGAGACGTCGGGGTCGTATGGGGAGGCTCTCTCCGGCTTTGGAAATTTCGTCTGGTTTCTTTATTGCTTGTGTTTGTGGTGGATCTGAGAGGGAGCCTGTCAAAGCTAATCAGCCCACAGCAGCTAGCTAAAAGCAGACATCCTGACCACAGCGCTCTCACGCACGCATCCACACACGCACACATCCACACACGCACTCAAATAAAAGCAGGAAAACAAGCAGACTCTCACATTTATGTGGAGATTTGTGGACTCTACATGTAAAGGGAGGAGGGAAAAACCCCAGTATTGTTAACAAATATTCCTCCCGTTGCCCTGTTATGAGCGGATTCTCTGTTACCTCTGGATGTAGCCGAAAGTGCAAAGACGCACAATGTAGTGACGCTCTGGGAGTGGATGCCCGAACACATTTATTCAGATATGATGAAGCGTTGATCTCCGTGCTTCCTCCCCAGCTCCTGTAATGTAGTCGGAAAGGAACGGAGATAAATCTTTCCCTGTTCACCTCACTGAATAGCAGTATATTTAATTCTAAAGTAAAAGGAGAACAGCTCGGCACATAAATCACTTCCGACAAATGCGTTCTCCTCAGTCTATCCAAGCTATGGGTTTCATGGGGAAATGTTGGCTTTTAGTATACTGACATTTTAGTACCATTTCCTTTTTTTAATAAAGGAAAAGGCTAAAGGGAAAATTTACATTTTGATATTTTTTTTAGTTCTATGTAATGTTTTGGAGATTTATTTTCATCAGAGAGTGATTAAATCAGTTTTGCTAGCTTGTTTGTAACAAGCTAATGCGTTTGTCTGGTACTTTGACAAGTTTATCTAATAATTCCTTCGACATCTATGGAAAATGCAAGGCTCTTCATACAGTTAAATGCGGAATACACAAACCCAACTTCTTTGCATATGTATATTCTACAGATGTACTGAGAAATTGTATGGTAAGACCCATATGAAGCTTAAAAATGTTCCACTTGTTTATGGAATGGAAGCAAGTACCTAGCTTTTCAAACAAGGTGATTAAAAATGAATTCATTGGAAACACAAACATGCAAGAAGCTACGTTAGAAAAGGCCTTTATTCTATACATGTTGAGAAGCACCTGCTGACTGCTGCGTTCATACTTGAGTTTTCAATTTATCACTGAGAACATGAGAAAAATGTCTTGCTATAAGTGGAATTATCGGCCAGTGGAAATGATTTTTCATCTTTTTCATCAATATAACGGATTCATTGACTTAAAACAAGCTCCTATATCTTGTTGAAAATTTACTTGCATGTTATTTTTGTCTTATTTCACACCTGCTAAGATATTTGCGCCAAACCAAAATTACTTGCTACGATTTTGTGTTTTTGCAGCTTGCATCCAGCAATATGTTAAACAAATCCATGCAAAGCTAATAAAAAGTGATCTTGAAAACCATTCAAAGAGCTATTGTGTGTATATTGTGGCTTTTTCCATCCCTTTCTCAAGCATTGTGATCGCAGCGATGATACCAAAGTGACCAAAGGATTGCTTAACTTAGTGCCACTGCAAAAACAGAGGCCTCTGACGTTCTGCGTTTCATGTGTGAAACGGGTTCGAGTGAGGCGGGGGAGAGGCAGGGAACAGCCCACACTTGTTGTGGATTACTCCCACACTGAAATGGAAGGAGATCAGATATGCTGAGTCAACGCAGCATGTTGATGGAGAGCCGCGTTAAGTGAAAACAATAATTAGTGGTGTTTTGAAAAGCTGTTATGAAATACTATGGGACTGTAAAGATCCTTTTCGAAGATGAATATTTACAGCGTGAGCGTTAAATGTTTTTCATTTCTGTTTGATTGCTCAGTGCTTTATTGCTGTTACAATGCTGTGAGCATATTATTGATACGGCAGCTCACGCCAAAGAACCTTGACCCTTATGTATTGATTGAATAAGTGCTGTACAGCACTAAAATATTTCACGACTAAAGGAGATAGTGCTAAGTTTGTAAAAAGCAAAGAATGTTGAATCCAAGCACACTTTCCAAGAATTAAACCTTTTTGGGTGTTAGAATTACCGATGCATACAAATCAAAAAGATGTGTTAAATTCTACCTGGTAATGTTGATTTGTGGTTTGATTTGAGCTAAATTATAATTAAATCGGGCTTGTTTTTTGTTTTGTTTTTTGTGGAGATGAACCAATCAGAGATTTTAAAGCTTTGTCTGGATGTTGAAAGCTTAAAGGTGCAACTTTGCTAACTTGCAGGTGTCTGCTGGAAGTCTTGCTTTCTCTCACTTTCTCACAGCCAGAGTGAATCGCAGGTATGCTTTGACAAGTCTTAGAAAATACAATCTCCCTTCAGACATCTTCTTAAGTTTCTGTTCTTCCACTGACTTTATTTTTAAATGTCTTTCTGTTTTAAAAATTTGCCAACAGTGTTTCTTGTTCCAAGAACAACTTCCGCACCGAAAAGCAATGGTGTTAACATAACCTTATATCACTCTAAAAAGTGAAAATCCAGTTCCTTCAGTTCCTTCAGGAGGAATGGGGCAAATCTGATGAGAAGCTTGTAGAAGGACAATCAACAGTTTTGACCCAAGTCATGCAGTTTGAAAGACAATTAATACTGACTAAATGTATGAAAGCTTCTAAAATCAAAGAAAGCTGCACAGAAAATCTTCTAAAAATATATTTTTGCAAAGTTTTCTGGCATTTAGCAAACAGGAATCATTTTGGTTATTCTTAATAACTTGAAACGAGAAGTTTTGTCTGATTTAACTTTAGACAGTGAGAAAAAAATGTGAATGTGTATTTTTATTTTTTGTATGTAAATATGTGGTTTCGACTGTGTGCGGTTCAAAATAAGTTGAGAGGGAAAAGTTTTCTTAAAACTTACAATCTGTATGAGACTTTTGTTATATTCTGTAAAATTAAATGAGCATATTATTGAGTAGAAAGCAGATCAAAACTGAGATGTGCTAAGAGACAGAGAACAGCGAAACATTTGAAGCAGACCTCTAAACGGTCAACTGCGCTTTTGTCCCTAAAGCGTCTTTCCTTTTGGGGAATGGCTGCTGGTTGTGGTGTGCTGACAGAATGAAATCACTTTCTTTATACCGTCGTCGTCTTCTATACTTGGGAGGAGACGTGACAACATAGAGCAACTGGGACTAGATCTTTATTATCCCCGAGGGACAATTAACGTTTACGGCAATCAATCATTACCACTCGGCGGAGGCTGAACAGGTGCACCACACCTCCACAGATAAACTCCTCAGCAAGTCTGCTACAGGGAACTAGGAACAGTAATAGTGTTTGCAATAGACTCTATCAGAATGAAAAGATGTACATTTCAGTTTTGTTGACAGAGAAGAAACTTGATATTTCTTTACTGTGAAGGTCTGCTCTGAGGCTCAGTGATTGATCACCTTTCTGTTTTTGCCTCAAATTTATCAGCTCATTGATTTAGAATTGCCTCGTGGAAATAAGTTGTACCTAAAAATCATTGCTGTGTCTCATTGTTTTCTGTTGGCACAGAGACAGAAATAGAAAAAACAGTTTCATATTGTTGAATGTGCTTTCACTCAAGTTCTGACATGAAGACTTTCAGGGCTTGGCAGAAATTCAGGTGGGTAAAAGTTTGCTGCTGGAAGCACTGACTTTTTATATCTGTTCTGCTGTTTGTTAATCTAAGAGTTTTTATGTGTTGAGAAAGTTTTGGTTTGCTGTTGCCATTCCTTTTGCTTCTCAAAGGGCAGGCCTTCTTCTGCTTGTGGAGTTTCTAGGTTTTGATCTTGTCAAGTTTGAGTAGCTTTGGCAGGTGACCTTTTGGTTTGACAGTATCCAAGGATCATCATGTATCACTTCTCTATAAAATGTGACGTCTCTTTAGTTTTACTCATCACTTTTTGTCTTTATTGTTGAGACTAAAAAGCGAGAGCTCCGAGGACCAGCTTAGAAATGATACTAGAGTGCAGCAGAATTATTTTTTTGTAGTCACATCTGTTTTTTTTCTGCACCCAAACACATCAAGGAATTTGCCCTTAAAAGCACATTATATGATCATTCTACCCAATAAACAAAAAGTGCTGATCTTTTGTCATCTTAAGGTACTGATAAGTCATATATTTTAGATTCCTCAGATCTTGCATCAGTGTTTGTACTTGATAAGCAGCAGATGGTGTCATAATTGGTCACTGCAGAGTACATCTGACCCACTTTTTCCAGTTTCCATTGAAGGTGGAGGATTGAAAAGCAGAGTTCTGAGTTTCACTCTCAGATTTGTTCATATGTAGAGTCAAGAAACGTGAGCTCTTTGTGCTGCGGTGCTCAGATATCTGAAGCTTCCTGGCATTGCCAGAAATGTTGGAATGGCACCAAAATTCTGTTCTAAGCGGGAATGATGCTACGTAACAAATCTCAATTCAAAACTCTTTTTGTCAGTTCTCGTAGTTACTTGTGTCCATGCAAAAACAAATAGAGATGTTTTACATCTCTTGAAATTAAACCAAAACAAAACTATTTAGTTGAATCCTTTATTTCTATATATGGCTTTCAGAGGCTTATGCGCTTATTTGCATACTCTAAAAGTGCCTATGACTGCCTATTTTAATAGTGCAGACACCAAATATAACTTGATTTGCATCTATACGGATAGTGGAAACCATCTTAGCACTACCACAGAAGTTAATATCTACAGTCTTACTTATCTCAGCTTTTGGGGATATAGCCAATCAGTGGAAAAGAAAATAAAAATTTTTCTTTATTGGGTGCTTTGCAAACACCTGTGCACAGTGTGTCATGTAACATTTTGCCTTGGTATTTTACTTCCGTAGCTGCATTTTTCTTGAATATTTTAGGTATGCTCATAGATTTTAGAACATTTTAAACAGTGCTTTCCATTTTATATAAGCAATTAGGACTGCTAGACAAGCTAGCTTTGAAAAAACACCAGTAGCTCTTTTAGTTTCCCGAGAGTTCAGATCTTTTCCTAAACTCTAGCTGTACTGAATTTAACCTTCCTGTTAAGTCTCACACACTCTTAGACAAAACAGAGATGTGAAAAGCTATTTAAAAGGAAACCACATTTCTCTGATTTTGTTCATTCTGAACATGGCTACCTTTGGGGGGTTTTCCCACTCAGTAACAACTTCTACAGTGAAGATTGTTGTGTTCAGTGCAGCCTGGTGGTATTTAAGATATTCCTTGATTGCTGCCTGAAAAAAAAAATAGACTTTGTTTTTTTTAACAAGTTTTATCTTTTGACTAATTTCTTGATGCCTGTCTGCCTTCGAGTTCACATCATTTCCACAAACCGACTCGCCAAAGGAAAATGTGCGTCATCCTTTGTCTCTGCACTTTTTTTTCTCCTCTTGCCATTTGCTCTTTCTGTCTTATTACATTTACCCTCCTCTCATTCCCATCATGCATTCTTCCCTCGAGTGTCCTTGTCTGGATCACAGTCAGTGGATGCTACAGAGAGAAAAGGGAGGTCAATAGTTTGTCTCCCAGGCTTATAAATAATATGACTCAGAAGCTGACAGAATGGGTTTGGATGGTGGCTAAGAAAGAGGGGGATACTTTAACTAGCACCACCGCCTCCACTGCTACTGCTGCTGTGCCCTTCTCTCTCCAGCTTGACTTGTGTAATCTAGGCGACAAAATACTTGTCTGACCTTGTGCCGTGTCTCTTTTCTGTTTGTTGTTCTTTAATGGAGTTTTTCTCCTTCCTCTCGTGCGTCACCGCTGGTGTAATAGCTGAGCAAGAAAGTGTTTTCTTGTCTAAGAACCATGTAATCGCATTACCCTCCACGTGTTTCAGTGTAGAACGTGTGTGCATGTGCGGCGCTGGCTGACTGGCTGGCGGCGCTTGCGAGATTTACACACTCTCACGCAGACGAAGCAATGCCTTTTTCAAACATGTGTGTCAAGCGTTCGGGGTTATGTGGAACGCATTCACGCTTGCGTGCAGATGTTTTTCCACGCGTACACGCATGACCGTGTCGGCGAGTGTTTCCCTGTTCCCCGACGCCAGTTGGTGCGAGCACTCCTCCGGGTTTTTTGAGCGTCACAGTTCGCTGCTGGCTGCTGCAGCGAGGGGCTCAGGAGAGCTTTGCCGTGCTGTAACCGAGCAGCTCATGGGAGAGGATTGTTGGGGTTGTTAAGGTGGGGCGGGGGCAGTACAGATTTTCTGTGGTGCCCCGGCTGCTCGGGGTGAACGGCGGTGTCAAGTGTTGGGTTACAGCTCAGTGTGGAGGCTGCGAGTTCTGTGCGGCACAATTGCTAGCACCAGTGAGTCTACCACCATCATGTCTCAGATGCATAAACATTGTTGTACAGCAGTCATGCTTGCATGGTGATTTGAGATCACCAGTGGACTGGTTCATTATGATAAAAACCATGCATACTCCAAGCTTCCAATGTCTGACTGGATGCTTGTAGTGCTGACTGTCGACAATAGAGGTACAGTACAGACCAAAAGTTTGGACACACCTTGTCATTCAAATGGTTTTCTTTATTTTCATGACTATGAAAATTGTAGATTAGATTGTAGAAAAACCTGACAGGGCTCACCTGTGAAGTGAAAACCATTTCAGGTGACTGACTACCTGTTGAAGCTCATCAAGAGAATGTAGAGTGTGTGCAAAGTAGTAATCACAGCAAAAGGTTGCTACTTTGAAGAAACTAGAATATAAGGTGTATTTTCAGTTGTTTTAC
>CAEFZX010032223.1:0-23648 GCA_903066825.1 Alfaro cultratus
CAAATGGGTGGCGGAGCTCATCATGGCGGCACGTAGCTGGTAGATGTTTCTGTGTGATGAACAAAGGGGTCAAATCCTGTTGCTAACATGAACACAAAAGCTGTAGATGTCTGATTAAGGTGACAGTTCATCTATTAAACTCACTGAAGATGAATGCATAAACGAAAAGCAGGACTATAGACATTTTTTATAAGCGTATTTGTGAGCCTGCCTTTTAATTATTAAATTGAATATAACTTCAGATTTTTGTATAATTTTTCTTCAGAATGACTTAGAAATCCTGAAGAAATTTACCTGTTACAGGTAAATTTTCTAAACTACAGAAAAGCTCAAATGTGAAAAATTGGACTGATGTTGGTAGCTGATAGTAACACTGCTGTTATGTTAGATTTACCAATGTTTTTATTTTATCCTTTTTTTATCCAATTACTCGATTAATCGTAAGAATAATCGATAGATTACTCGATTACTAAAATATTTGTTTACAACAGCCCTAGTTGGAATAATGAATTGGAATAAGTGGGTCAAACCTAGAAATACTGTTGCTCGATTAAAACGTCTACCAAGGTGTTACTGAGTTTGTTTGTTGTCTAGACCTTGACATTTTTCATATTTTGAGCGAGAGGCATTCCAAGTTGCAATTCTGTCTTCAAGCAATAAAAACGGTCTTGGTTTGCTGAGTTTCTACATAAGAAACTACAAGAGCTCACCTAAGATCCTTGAGAAGTGAAAACGATAACATTTTCTGCAGCAGCTTCATATACATGTATATTATATACAGTGATGGCATAGTTACTTTGAAAAAGTAACTTTAATCAGATTACTGATTACTCCTTGAAAAAGTAACTTAGTTAGATCACTGACTACTTGATTTGGAAAGTAACTAAGTTACATTAAAAGTAACTTTTAGTTACTTTCAGCAGCTGCTAACAACAGCGCTCCACCACCTGTAAAAATGACATTGATCTTTGCCAATATTTAATTGCAAGTTATTTTATAATGGTAACATCAACAATGTGTCTCCACTTTTAAGGTTTAACTGAAGGGGAGATTGTTTAATGGTTACAACAGTACAAAAAAAAAAAAAAGTTAGTAATGTGTGTGTGTTTTTGTGTGGTCCACTGTTGTCTGGAAAACTCTAAGAAGGATTTTAAAGCCTGTATCCCTCCCCCAGCCTCCAGGTTGTGCATTACGGCCCTGTGTTTGGTGTCAGAGCGCATCACACAGCGCTCCTCCTGCGGCTCCACAACTCAGATGGCTGCTGCACAGATTTGTGACACTTATCTTAATATTAATAATTATAATGGCGTTTAGTTGCACAACTTTACAGTCTTGTTCATTCGTGGCTGTTTTCATGTTTATTGCGCTGTTCATAATAGTCTCGATGTTTGCAGTTTTCTGGAGCGCAAAGCGAAGCTCGACGTCATTCACAGGTAATATATTATCTTGACATTAACAAAGACACAGCGGGACGGATCATCCGGGAAATGATGGACCTGGAAGTCCTGACTAAAACTACCTTAATGACGGACAAATTCTGGGATTTATTATGAGTCTCTGCTTATTTCCAAGCCCAAATGAGTAACTTCACGTTCAAAAACGAGCCCTAAAAGGCGCAACCCGCAACTCATTTAATTTGCAAGCGACTTAAAAAAAAAATATGCCCAAAGCCACTTATAATATAATAATCGGACTTGGCGACAGAAACTGAAAATAGTTCCTGTTTCTCCACCAACAAAATGCGCATCTCCCTCCATTGTTTACATTTCTGTCGCTGCTGATATTGTCACATCGGTCACTCGACAAGACGCGTGGAGGAAAAACAATTAAATAACAAAAGAAGGTAGTAACGCACAGTAATGCAAAGTGATTTTGATGAGCAACTGTAGTCTGACTACTGGAATTTGAAATAGCACCATGTTAGATTACTTGTTACTGAAAAAAGTTTTTCCTGAATTCTTTAGCTGTGGCCTGTATATATGATTATATATAATTATAATTTGCAGTACTGTAAAACAAAAAACAATATTTAACTGAGTTCTAGTTTCCCACTGAACTGTGCAATGCAGTTAAAAGTAATGGTGAGTGGGTTGTAATGATGCGTCCACCAAACAAACACAGTTGCTAGTAATAACCACATTCCTTAACATATCCATAACAGCTGCTCTGTCATTGTTGGATAGTCTATTATTGTGATGCAGCCAACTGGATATCGTCATTGAAGTTGGGTTTGCATATTTGTGTCTTTATGCATCAGACTAACAAAATGATTTTATAAAAGAACTTTTATGTTCATGCTTTCTAGATCTATATTAGTTGTAATGTACTTGCCATTAAGACTGTTACCAGTTTGGCTCTAATCTAAATGTAATCAAAGCCATGTTCTGCAGTGATCAGATAAAATGCAACTAATCCTGGCATTGATACACACACTGATTTCCTCAGATACCCTCCTTCTGAAATGGTTCCAGTGGACATTTGGACAGTGACAGAGGTGTGAAAGCCAAGCCACATGGACACTCTAGGTTACAAACTCAGCTACAAATTGATAGGCTTCTGAAGTCCGTCAAACTGGCAGCTGCTTTTTGCAAATCTACAAAGCAGGAAGACGACATATTTCAGACGAGAAATTCAGAACCAATCAATAGTACGATGTTTTCATTGCCAAAGCATTTCATTGCTGCAGAAATAATGCATTTTATGTGAGGTGAAGTGAAGGAAATGGAGATGGCTTGCAATCTGCAGAAAGACAAACGGCAGTTACATTCAGGAGAGATGGCCACAAATTGTCAGTATGGTGCTGCCCTGATGGGAGATATAATTTGCTTGAAGAGGCCAGGAAAAGTTGCAAAATAAAGTAGAGACAAGGTCAGTTTTGAAAGAGACAAAAATCACTTCAGGGCTCTTCTTCTCAACAGCTCTCTTCTCCTTGGCCTCACATGTTCAGCCTTGTTACCAAATGGCCTACAGACTCTTGACATTTCTCCTGAATTCTTTAGCTGGGTGTGTCAGAGTACTTTACATGAAATCTCACTGTGGCCTTCTTTTGCTAACCTTAGCTTACTCAAAAAATGTGGGTGTTTTTCTTTTTTCTTCCCTGAAGACTAGATTTGAAGTGACCCTTTTGGAAAACAGCAGGTGTTGTAGAAGTGGGGGCAGGGTTGTCAAGCTGAAGTGTGATTGGAGTAGGACATGCAAAATAAGGCTAAATTTAGCGGTCTCAATAAGAGTGCTGTTAATAAGTCAGCTTGTTTATGTAAGCGATGCACATAGAAATTAAAAAAAAAAAAAAAAAAAAGACTATATCAAAACTTGCTTATTTCTTCCATTCCTTTTAAACAAAAAGGCTTTTCAGGCCCTGACTCGTTGGCTCCGCAAAGACAGCTGTGCATACTCCCCAAATTAATTCTTGGTTATTTTTGATGCAGTTACTGTGGCCGTATTTGAATGTGAGCTACATGGCGATCACTTATTCCGATTTGTTTAGCATTCTGTACGTAGGATCATTTTATAAGACCAACTAATGTGACTCTGATCAAGCAATAAAGTAAAGTAGTTGTGTTCTTTCACACTTGATTTTTAATTTTTAAGAAAAATACAATACAAGAATTCTGTGCTATTTGAAATTTCTAACACGACTAAGTGGATGCTTTCATGATACTTTTTTATGTTTCATTGCTACTATGAAATGTTTTGAGTTTAATGTTGGATAACTTTAAGCTTGTTTTCCAAAGCCTTCTTTTGCTAGTGTGAGTACACATAGTTGTGGAGCATGGGCAGCCAAGGGGTTGAGTTATAAAACAATGAGGACTCATCTTTTGCTGTTGTGTACGAAAACTAAGTATTAATTTGTCTACCGACCCATTAACATCCCCACTAGTCAAATTTAGTCATGGGGATTCAAAGTTTTTCAGTGTCCATGTAACATCCAGGGAGAATTACCTGCCTAATTTAGTCGACTTGCTTCCTCATTTCTGTTTCCAGGTCAGGGAAGGAAGTACACAAATCAGGAAGTTTTCAAAACTTTTGCATCTTTACATTACAACGTTAAACCACAGTTTAAATCTCAGGCTGCTTCCTTTAAGAATGCTCTGATGAGTTATGGGAAGCGATGTAGGTTTGGACTCTTATTAATAATTTTCAGGGTTTTTTTTCTTTTTTCAAATATTTTTACATTGCCAATATCTAGTAGTGAGTAACGGAGTG
The DNA here is from genome assembly GCA_903066825.1 of Alfaro cultratus. NCBI lineage: Eukaryota > Metazoa > Chordata > Actinopteri > Cyprinodontiformes > Poeciliidae > Alfaro > Alfaro cultratus. The sequence goes on from CAEFZX010032223.1 coordinate 4,207, forward strand.
TGTCCGAGTTGGGGGGGGGGACAGCCCCTAAACACAGCGATGCTCTACTTCTCACTAGTTGTTTCTATTTCTGGCCGGCTGGATTGCTTTTCAGTCAGAATTTATGACATTTCAGGAGGAAGCCTCTCTGATTGACAGATAATGATATATGCATATGCAGAACAGAGGGGAGAAGAATAACCCCTTACCTCTCATCTGTCCCCAGAGTTTCTTTGTTCAGCTGCCTTTATTTTTTCATTCCATCGTATCTGCTGAAGATTGAGCGATATATACCATCAAAGCCTTTTACAGGCTTCCCACTCTCTTCCAAAATCCTTTTTATTTTCAACAGATTCAGCTGCTTAATATTCCTTAGCAGTCTGTGGCCTTTTTACAGAACTAACAAGGTTCTGAAGATGCAAGTCTTGTCTTCATGTGAAAGACAGCTGGGGCACAGCCCTCTTCTTCTTCTTTTTCTCTTTTTTTTTTTTTTTTTTTTTTTGCGGAGCTCATGCCGCAGTGTCTGTGCTGCTAACAAGTTCAGAGCTTCTCTCAGACACAAAAGCAAGTGGGGAGTGACTCTCATGCTATTTATATTTTATTGGATATTGTTTAATATTTCTAGTGAAAATTTGTTAAGTAAAAACACCACAGTTGTGTATTTTTTTAAATATATTTATTAGCTTTGCTTTTATTCCACATTTTTAATTTAGTAATTAGAATGACAACCATTGTGTTGACTCTTGAGCTAGTTCAGCATGTAATTAAATGCAAGGGTTGTAAAAGTTATCAAGTGCAAGTATCAAATACAATATTTGTGTAAACACAATTGTTATGATTAGAGTTTCACAATATATTGAATTCAATCTACATTTTAATATCAGTGTATGCAATATTGCAATCACAAATGACTTGTCGTACACAATTGTTATGAGGATCCTATAATTCAGCTATCTTTTGTTCGCACTTTGCATATAGATGATACATTTGGCCAGCTGGATGGACCTCAACTGACCTTAATGGCTGCATTAGGTGTTTATTTATTCTTTATATCTGAGACATCAGATCTCAGCAATAAATATGGGCACATTGTTTAAAGGGGGCGTAAGAAAAAAAATGTCAGTAGATTGTAGGGTAATCACTATCAGTTTTGTCAATATATGAAGTTTCAGCTTTAGCAGCACATATAGTCCTTTGTGGTATTTACATTGTCCCTTTTTAAGCACTTATATTTATAATGTTCATATTAACTCTTTGTTGTATTGCTACAGTATATTTAAATCAATAAGTATCAGTACATATAAACATACTTACTGATTTAAACGAAGGGCTTCGGTGTTTGAAACGAACTCGCATAAGTCTTGACTTCACAAAAGTAGTGGAAAATACTATCCATTTACTAAAGAAATGCTAAATAAATACCCAAATGACTTTTTTTAAATGAACATTGTGCACACAAAATTACTACCTGTTTTCTAAACTAAACATTTGTTTAGTAAGACATTGTTCCACTACTAGACAGTCAGTTCAGTAACTTTTTATTGCCTGCCAGAAGTGACCCATGAGTGATATGAATTTCAAATAAGAAATCAGAAGTTGTAAAAACAATCAAATTGTAGTCTGCCCTGTATTTCAACAACTACATAAACACACACAAGTTTATCATTAGTGCGTATATAGCTGCAGTTTGAAACATCTTACAAGCTTAATGAGGCAATTAATGATCCCTAGGCCTTTGACTAATTTATTTCTGTTGCTAAATGTAGTTAGTCTTAACCTATTTTCTCATTCGGTGACTTATTGCATGATTGTAAGTGCCAGCTTCTGCCTACAAGCTTGAAAGAGTTCAGCACAGAAAGTACCACAGAGTGTTGACAGACACTGGGTATTTGCTCTGCTTGCAGCTTGTATGTGGTGGTTCTAAACTTATCTTCCCTAGAACACTTTGGCTTCCAAGTTTCTATTTTTTTTTTTGGTTCTTGTTGTATGCCAACTCCACCTGCTGCTCCAGGGCATGATTGGTCTTGTGACTTATCCCTCTGTCATTTTGATCTGAGAGGTTGTAATGACTTTTTTCAAAAACATAGGTTTAATATTCACTCAAAGGGACTCTGTCTCAAAAGGCCATTGGTGATCTGTTTAAAGTAAAATAGATGTTACTTCAATTCACAAATCTAAAGTAGGATCTGCATAGGAGAAAAGAACAATTGATGTGTATTTAACTGCAGGATTCAAATGTAGCATCAGACCCGGCTCTAAAAGGAAGCAACCCAACCCCTCAATGCAAGCAAAGCACCTCTAAATACCATCAGATTTACTATCTATATTCCTAAATGCTTGTGACAACCACACTGTTTCTCACAGCATGTGACCCAGACCCACTGAAACACTCTTTGTTTTGCTTAATCCACTGTGACAATTGCCCTAATGTTTTGAGAGCTGGAGGAGTTTGCATGGGAATGGTGCTGTGGAAGGATATTCCAAGGACAACAAATTGGTTTGGGACATCAAGTTTGTAGTTTTTAAATTGTGGTACACATGAAGCAAAGACTGAGTACTAAATATCAGGACGTTTAGTACTGAAAATTTCTTCAGTTTGCTTTCAAGTTAAAGAATGTACTCCTCCTCCCCCCAAATTTTGCTGCCAATTGTAAGAGGAAGTCTGTCATTAATACAACATTCAGGATAACTTAAACTACTTAGAAGGCATACAAGTGAATTTAACATGAAAGCCAAATTTATTCCAGTAATTTTCATTTTTCTGAAAAACGGAAAATTAAATTTCTCAAAAAACTGGAGTACAACAGAAGAACCAATAAATAAATAGAAAAATGTGCATAAAAAATGGGCCTTCTAAAGTTAAGTATTAATTAGCATATTGCTGTGTACAATATATACACTCCATACCTGTTCATGGGTCCTTTTGCATGAAATGTCTCATTACTATGGTGTGGCATGGAGGCCCACCTGTTGTTCTGGTGGGTTGTTTGGGAAGCCGGGGTTACTTAAATAATGACCCCGAGCTCATCTGCATTGCTGACTCCAGTGTCTTTCGTATTCCTCTTGACAATAGTCCATTTATTCTTTATGGGGGTCATGGAAATTTGTTGGACAATCAAGTTCTTTAAAGCTGTTATAGGTTCCTTTAGTTCTGCTGGAAAATGAAAGCAGCATCTCATTAAAGTTTGTCTGATGAGGCAGCATGAAGTTCTCTAAAGTTTACTCATGGACATCTTCAGTAGATTTGGACTTGATGAAACACAATGGACCAACAGCGGAAGATGAATTGACTCCTCAAAGCAACTCAGACAAACTTCGCACTGACTGTAGATTCACGTCCACTTTAATAAAATTCTAGTTTTATTAAATAGTTTGATTAGAACTCTATTTTTTAACTCTATTAGGCTCTATTGTAGTCAAACAAAATTTGATTAAAATTTTATAGACAGATACTTTGTGTATAAAGTCTGGTTCGTTTGGGGAAGTGTGAATGTACAATCAAACTCTGATGCGAACCAAAAAAGCAAACTAAAAGCCTAGGTCTCGGTTGGATGAAGTGAACTCTGGCAAGGTTTGAATTCCTATGTTTATGCAGGTGGACCGGAGATTACTCCAAACCAGGAAGCAGAGTATAGCGCAGGGCATTCTGTGTCAATAGAACCAAAACAAACACAGGAGTCTAACACTAGAGGGGAAAAATGGCTCATGGATTTTCAACAAAGACAAAGAGAAATCCTTCAACAGGCTTCCAAGGAGTCTGATGCCACTCTTTTTTTTGTGTACATTTTGTGAAGAAGGAAGTTGCGCTCATGTCGTCTTCGGTTATTTTTGTGTCGTTTCCTTCAGTAGTTCTTGGTTTTCAATTAGTTTGGATTGTTTTACACAGTGCAGTGTGAAAGCGAGCCACACCATTTAAAAATGTTGCAGTTTTGGTCCCCAGTCGAACAGAGTTTACCAGAGTGTGAAAACACCCTGAATCTCAACTTGAGAAAGAGAGCCATCTCCCAGTTTAAAATTTTGAATACGTTCACTATTGTGTGTAAATGACAAAAGCTTTATGTAACCATACAATGTTGAAATACGTTTTCAATATTTGTCATTAACTTCAGAGACATAAAAAAAATGTGTCTTTACCAGTTTAGTTAGTTTAACTTTAGTTTGGAGAAGTGATTTCCATTTAATCAGGTCGCTCCGGCTCCACATCTCGGATCTCTGCTAATTTCGCTCTATGCTCGGCACGCTCTGAGTTCTCTGATAATTCTCCGGGCATCAGATGGCCGCTGATGGCTGGCTCCGTCGTGGTATCAGTGGTACGATCATTAAATGTTTTGCCAGCCACTCGCTCCTCAGAGAAAATGAATGCATTATGAATGGCCAACAGATGGGTCTTCGGCCCTCGTTTTCTTACCCTTACTACTAGTCGTGATAGATGGCTGCATGTGTCAGGGGGCAGCAGATGTGGAGCAACTATAATAATTAATGAGAGAATATCCGTCCCAGTCAAACTGCTGGAAGACACATCCTGAGGCTAATGCTTAAAACGTTTTCACTGGAGAGAGCCATAAAGTTGGTCTCGAAGACTCATGTGTGAGATGTCAACCTCTTTCTTCAGACAGGTCAATAGAATTGGACAGTATGTAAAGGCAATAATGTGCATCAGCCCAGTGCTAATTGATATGCTAAGGCAACCTTGAAGAGAGGCTAAGCTGTTTGACCTTCATTTCCTTTGATGAAAGGAAATGAAATGATACATTGAAAGATGATTTTAAAAACTTATTCCTTGAAAAATGCCATGGAAATCACCTCTAACATTGAGCTTAAAATGATTCTTACACCGTCTTCAGCATAGTGAGGAATGCATCTTCTGTGCTGTGCTAGTCCTGTGATGTGCATCTTTCTCTTCATTGGGTCTGTGGCACTTTCTATGTTTACAGCATTGTCTGAAAGATAAAATACATAGAAGGGAAGAAATGGTATTAATATGTTAACTTCATTCATCAAGTTGTTTTAAAAGGTCTTTCCTAATTCAGTATTATTTACAGGAAATTGGTTACCACACTTTGTAATCCATCACTGGAGCTCTTGATCACCGTGCACATCATGTCATTGCAAGTGTATTAATCATTTCACTCAGTTATTACACAAGTGACCTTCATTGTGTGATGCCGAGTCTCGTCCTTGAATCTTGATGAGTTTAGGAAGGTTGTGGGTTTCGTCCGCTGTCTTTAGTTTTCTGGCACTGGTGCCATCTGCGAGTTATCTCTCTCCATGCGTTTCAGTCTGAAAATTAGCTTCTTTAAAGGGAACAAAGAGTGAACTTGAATTGAGAGAATCAGTTCTATGGTCCTATTTAAACCCTGACTTTACTGTCATCACTATAATAAGACATTTTGATGGTCACTTTTTTGTTGTTTTTGGATGGGATTAGGATCATCATAGCCTAAGCAAACCTAAGCTCAATAAAAACAGATGTTGCACATTCCCACATACCTTACAGCAAGTAAACAAAGCCACAAATTGGACCACATCATCAGAAGCATTGCAAAACACTATATGCCTACTTTATTTTACAATCTGATTGCTGCAGGGACAAATTACATTTAAATCTGTTAAGTTTGCAAGCAGGGATGATTTAAAGAGAAAAGAAAACAATTTTTATATTAAAACATTGCAAAATGTTTTGTAGCTTTTAGTGTGTTCTTTTTGTCAGATTATGCCTGGCTCGGTTTTGACGTGACTGAACACGACTTCTCCCAAAAGTGATGTAGGGAAGAAGCAAATTAGTGCACAAAAAATTCCCCAAGAACTCAGAAGAAAGTTTGATGCTTAAAAATCTCAGCAGGAGGCCCTGCGTCTCCCTCCGCGTTCAAACGACACATGCTCATGCCTTGAAATGACACCAGAAGAGCTGCAGGATAAGCCTCAGGAAGAGAGAACCGCACTTGGCAGACATTTACTTTTTCTTTACAAATGTACCTTCTTCCTGCAGTATACCTGCCTCAGAGAGCATTAGTGATGTTACAGTAGCCAGGGATTATTGATTAACATTCCTGCTGACATTTCTAGTTCCTGTATACTCCGGCTGGATGGTGATGCTCTCTTTTCAGCCTTCACACAGACTAGCATTGTTTTTATGTCTCTTCAGACTAAAGTTTTGTTGAAGAAAATCAACTGTTTTTAATTTTAGGTTATCCTCTGTACTTCATAGTATGTACAGGTTTCCACCCAAAACATCTCCTTTTACCATTCCTACATATATTAAAAAGGCTTTTTCCACAGGAAAGACTGTTTTGTGTTTTACCTGCTTGTATAATTAATACAGCTGTGGAGGCATCTTGGCACAATAACTACATGGGGGAAAAATACACAAGATGTTAGATTTAAAAAGACTTCAGATCTGTTTTTCTCTTCAAATATTGTCAAAAATTGCAATAGACCATGCAGTGACAGAAGGGTGTCCAGCTGGTTTCTTTGCTCCAACATCTAATTAAAGTGCTTTGTAAATGACCACATTTTATGAAATGATCAATATGCTTTCTTTGATCTAGCAATTTAGCACCATCTTTAATTTAATAACATGTTTCCACTGGGGTTGGAAATGACTCGGTTACATAAATTGCAAAGGAAACCATCCATGTCACACTCTGCACATACACACTGATGGATTGGCTGTACATTAATGACTCTGCTATTGAAAAGCCTATAAATTAATCATGGCAGCAATTAAAAATGTGCATTTGCGTTCGGGTATTAATTTATAGTGCATCAGTGTCCAAATCCAAAAGTCCAATATTACAGCTGATAATTACATTTGTTTATTAACTGAATTGAAAAGCTGCTTAGGATCAATGATCCAAAAGAATTTATATTGATTTCTTTTAAGTACATACAGCCAGCCTAAATCATGACGCTCTCTGACAGAGTTGGGCAATTAATTTTCACAAATGGCCACATAAGCAATTATAACTGTAATCCAGGGCCAAACCATTGACTAAACACCATTTTTGTTCGACTACATGTGTTAGTAACTTGTTAATAAAATCTGTTATCGTCTGATGACGGTAGACCTTGCAGTTGAACAATTAAATGTGACCCTATACTGATAGCTAAGGCTTCTTGTTTACTTTTCATGGATAATACTTGGAAAAAAAAAATTGTCAAAAATGATCAAGGTCATATTTTTTGCAACTTTGTCAAATGATTTAATTTTGAGGTGTAACTACTCCAAACATTTGTAGATCTATTTCTCTCAAGCTGAGAGTACCACTTTAACTTTTGTATGGTTCAGATCTTTTTTAACACTTTAGAAATGTTTGTTTTCCAATTAATCTCGTCACTGAATCCAAGGTATATACTTTTCTAAAAGATACAAACACCTTCAACTTTTACCTTGTCTACTGTTTTAATATAGAGGAAAGCAACAGAATGGCTTATACCTAATTAATACAGTAAAAATATTGTTGCACTGTAATTGGTCATGTATTATTAGACATATTTTTTAGACGGAAACCTTCCCTTTCATAAAATGTTTTCATATTAAATATGGAAAAAAATCGAGTTTGCAACCTCAACAACAGCTGACACATTTTTGTAATTTCGGTGCCCAAGAAAAATGGTTCCAATAGTTTTGGAAGAATTCCTTAAATCTTTAGCCCAGCGGTGCTTTAGCCTTCCTTGCTGGTGGAAAATGTGATACATTATAGCAGATATAGGATTTTTATTTTTTTTATTTTTTTTACAGACACCCTTGCTTTTCATGTATGATTCACATTTGAATGCTGCCCATTTTCAAGCATCATAATAATGGAGTTGATATTTCCTCCCGTTATGTGTAGGTGCTGAAGCAGCTGCAGGCGGTAAAAAGCAGAAGATCGAGCGGAGTGCAGACTATGGTGAAGGTGGACGGGATGTCGACCCAGCTGTTTGTTTCTTTGTGAGAGATCTGAGGAGGTCAGTCACCATTCAGTTGTCTTTGTCACAAATCAGGGTCTCTGTTGCCTTCAAGCTCAAAAAAGTACACAGAGATAATCTTATTTGTTAGACGTCTTTGAAGCATGCCTCTTGACTATGACCTTGTTCTGACATTGACTGTTTTTGTAACACACTTTATCTACTCCTCGGCATGCAAATATCATCTTGACTCCATTATCCAAATTATCTATAGCATCTTCTAACTGCATATGAACTATGAAAGTGACCTAGTCTTTTACATGGGTTCATTATCTTTTATACACAGATAATTGTCTTACTGGAGAAGCCTGAAACACTTCCTACTTTTTATGCAGTCAAACATAATTTCACACCGCTGATGATTTCTGAAGGACTGTTTATGGTTGGTCTGTTGCACATATCTTCAATATAGCTGTGTAGTTTTCCATAATGTTTTGTTGTATCCCTTTATTTTAGCTCTGAGGAGACCAGTGTGACCATTTGACATGATAATAAAACATCTCATTTTACAGAATGAGATGTTTATGTTTGATAACATGAACAATAAAATGGTTATTGTTTGCAGCTGAAATTAAACTACCAAATTTTCCCTCTGCTAGTTCTGATTTTTGACTTTCTTTATTGTTTGACTTGTTTATATCCTGTAAGGGTGGATATACGCAGAGAGGACACGGACAGTAAAAAGAAGCAATGTTGTTTAGTGTAAAGAAAAATTCACCTAAAACAACCAAACACACTCAAAATAGACTATTTCAAGGTCATATGACTTGAAAGCTGATTACTCCAAATGGCCATCCATTTTAGCCATTTTTCACAGTATGTGACCTTGTAGAATTGCAGACTTATGGTCTATGATGGACATTGAGTTATGATATTTCTGACAACACAAAAGTTTTTTTGATCAGTTTTGATCTCATAAGTGGACTCATGAGAACAGTCGTTCTCACAATCTTTGTGATTTGGCCTTGTTTGTTTCGACAGTTCAAGCCGAGGCTCCTATTTACAGTAAATGTATTTGTGAGCACTAAATCTTACCTCTACGTTAAAGAGCATTTACATCCCTGCTTTCTCAACATTTTCCAGGCTCACTTTGCTTGACCTCCCTCTCAAACAATCCTGTGATTTTTCTTTTATAACCCCTTCGTTTGAGTCATGGCTGTCTTAATCCCCCTGCAGACTTCAGCTATAAGCTTTGTGGTAATGCCTTTCCTAATCCTCTTCAGTAAAACACACTCACGCATTAAGCTCAAAGCAGTTTACTCACTTACTGGCTGCTGCTGAACAAAGCATGATTGTTGTTTGCGGTACAGATTTGTGTCTGTGTGACTGCTTCTTAAAGGTCCTTTTAATTTACATCTTCCTGTCCTTTTAAGGAATTTGGAATAAAGATAAGCGCACATAATTTACAGGTTTGAACAAGATGTGTGTTTTTTTTTCTTGGTTAAGTTTTGCTATGATTGTATGAAGCACCTTTTAAAGCACTTAACATTTTTTCTTATTTTTTATTTTTTTGGTATTCATTTCTTTTTATTCACCTGTGGCAATTGCTAATGTCAGGGCTGGTTAGTAACTAGTTACATTTACTCAGTTACATTTTTTACTTGAGTATGTTTACTTGCTGCTTGAGTGAAAGTTTTGAATACTCTGACCACCTCTGGTTATTGGACAGCCACTAATGTAGTTATTAAATAGCTTTGAGTCTGTCAGAGACAGGAATCTTTTAAGGTAACTAAATGTTCTGCTTACTATGTAAATATTAGACCCTGAATATTCCAGCTTATTATGATTCTAACCTGTATTTTTTCCATCTCTTACCAAAACATACCGAAGATGTAAGCTCATTATAAGTTCTGAGTGACAAGTCTCAATTGTTTCTTCTGCCTCCAGTTTTATACTTGTCTTCTGAGTCTTGGCAAACAATAGAGGTACTATTGTTGTTTTTATAATTAATCATTTAATATGCTTGCTTGTCTCTCACTAAATCAACACCAATCCTGCAGCTCTTTTGAAAAAAAAAAAAAAAGAAAAAGGAGCAGTCCTTTTGAGTTACTTTTTAATTTTATGTTTTATCAAATTGCAGACTCTCACACATAACAGAGAGCCCAAAATAAAGCAACAGAATCACAAGCAGGTAAAATAGCTTTGACTTGTGGCGTATGAAAGCAATGCCCATGAAATCTTATGTTGCCATAACTGCACCTTTTTTGATAATATATCAGCTAACATGTTTTATTCTCCGAACAAGAGCCATGCGTATCTCACAGAATAAAAACGACAGATAGCTAGGTATTAAGTTTGCTACAGATTAAGTAGTAGAATATGTGTAAATGACAGAAAACAACTTCAGCTCATCACTGGTCGAATCGAATGCTTAATTTCCTCTTGCCAGAGCAGAATAGAAAGATTGTTTGTCTGTCTCTCAGTAGGGGAATTCCAGAACAGAGCCAAATTGAAACAAATACCCAGTGATAATTAGAAATGTCCACCTTAAAGGATAGAAACTGGATAAACCAGGCAGTAAAGAATAAATCGAAAATTGTTCTTAAAGCTGCAGTAGGCAACTTTTATAAAAAATGTTTTTTTTTAATGTATTTAACATTGTCACTGTGTTGGGACAGTATGAGACTGATAATCTGAAACAAAATCAAGCTCCTCTGCCTTTGAGCTCCTACTTCCATCTACAAAAAAGCACAGCTCAAACAGAAGCAACCAATCAGAGATAGGAGGAGGGTCTTAGTGCTGTCAATCGTCCTTATGTGTGCACTGCTCACACTCTTCCCTTAGCTCTCTGCTACGCTACAGCTCCTTCTAGCATCACAGCAGGATGCTATGGTAACTAGCAGCCTGCTGTGGATGCTAGTTACCATAGCCACTGATGATAGATAAGCCGGCAGGACCACAGGAAAGAGGCAGAGGATTATCTATCTCGTGTTATTCTGTCACGATAAAGTGAAATAAAGGAAACAGAATTTTTGATGTAGTTTTGTGATGAAGTTACAAGCTGCCTTGTGTATACCCTTAAGGATTCACGGTATTCTAATCAGACTGTGAAACTAAACAGAAACCCATAATACCTACTTATTCACACGCGTAATCTTTAAATGAGCTGAAATGCCTCTCAGCTGCAGAATAAGCTGATTACTTACTGGCTGTCATAGATTGGTACCTTACTTCTCCAGTGGAGAAGTGCACTGAAATGCCTGGAAAATTTGCTAAAGAGACAAAGCCCCTAAACTTTCATCTGCTCCAATTCCAGCCCAAGAGTACTTCACAAGCACTTGACAATTTAATGCTGACTGCACATGAGTTTAGGTGGGGGAAAAAAAGGAAAAAACTCATGGCACACATCTTTAAGATCATTGCCTTCTTCACATTTCACTTTGTGACAGTCGATGCCTCTAACAACACACCTGCATTGTCTCCAACCCACACTCCTTTACAAATGATAAAATGTGCATCTAAGATAAATGAGGCTAGCACCTAAACCAGCATGCAGCAGAAAGTGCTTCAGTACATTCTCATTAACCCATAGCGTGCCAATCATTGAGATCGTAGTTACAAGTCTGTGGTTTCACAGCTCATTTCACCCTGGAGTTTCTCCATCCTATCCTCATCCATCTCCGTCAGCTGCCTTCACCCTAAATGTCTAATCTCAGGGCCTGCCAGCTAGTGTGCTGTGGATTATAGGATGTAACCAGAGTTTATAGCAAAGCCTCCATGAAGTTTGTTTGCCCAGAGTATGGAAGAAAATATACGTTATATAGTTTCAAGGATCACTCTATTTAACATGGTCTAAAGAGGTTTGCTGGAAAAGAGAGATATTTTGACTCAAGATTAGATGAGGAGCTGGCACTGTTCATAATTCACTTTGCATAGCATTAATGGCTTTTAAGTACAGTGTAAATGGATTTTAAGATTTCGGTTTGTTTAGCTAAGCTGCTGCTGCCTTTGCTCTATTTAAATGAAGAGGGTTCTCTGGCATCTTGCTCATTACACAGTCAGAGCTGTTTGCTAAATTATAGATTTCATTTAGTCAGATCTCCACTCTGTCCCAGCTCCCTAAACAAAACTTACTAGATTACTGCTACAATATAAAGCATTTGGTGTTTAAAGTCATAAATCAGTAACTAGTTTGATATATACTAGCTTTTGACTACATTTTTTAAGACTTACAGGTTCCTTATTTAGTATAAGCAATCTGTGGTTGTTGTATGGCAACTTTACTTAGTCTTGTTTAGATTACCTGAGCTTTCCTGGATGATCATCTCCATATAGGGGTTCGTTAATATAAAGAGTTAATATAAAAGGCATGCTGCATCAGGCCATTTAGAGATCCTTTATATAAACACAGCAACAAACATATGTTCACAATTATTTTAACGTGTCTGATGTTCTGTGATAACAGCAAAGATCTAAAGGTAAAGGTGTTTCCTGTTTCTGCTGCAGTGTGAACTTGTCAGCATTAACTTTAGCAAAGTTAAGTATTCTTGCCAGACTGAAAAATATATTTTGTTTGTTTACATTCCTAAACAATGAAACATTCAAGGCCACACATTGTTTTCATAAGTCATTGTAGAGGGGTGGGATACTATTTTTGTTACTCCTTTAAGCTGTAAAGCATATGCAAGTTCCTCTCAAAAACAAACAAAATGGTTCCATATTTGTTAATGAAGTTCATATCATAATGATTCATTACAAACACACACAGAGTGACAACATTGAAAACTTTCTTCCTTGTCATTTGGGGATTTTGGCTTAGAGCTCTCAACTCAGTTTCATAAAATTAGATTTTTATATAACATCAGTAAGAGAAGTATATATAAAACAGAATTGTCATGGTTCTGAAAAGCACATTTCCTTACATGCACTCAGTACTGGTAGCTCCTTTTGCATGAATTCTTGCAACATTGTGGTGTGTCATGGAGACGATCAGCGTGTGGTTCTGCTGGAGGATACTAGAAGGCCCGTTTGGTTTTGATATCAGCCTTCAGATCATCTGGAGTATTCAGTCTGTTGTATCAGGTCAGGGAAGTTTGCTGGCCTGTCAAGAACAGGGACACCATGGACAGTAAAAGGTACCAAAAACTGGTTCAGGGATGCAAGTCATCTGTTAATAAGTTAATCTAAAGCTGATTGTGCTCATTGATCGACCAACGATTAAGTGATAGCCATTTTCTTAAAAACCAAAATTTTCTCTTGTATCAAGTATGTGGACAGTCTTTCCATAACACGATGGGCTAATTTTTTTTTTATAATGTGCTACATTTATTATCATTATATACTCCATCCTCCGTCCACTCCTTGTGAAGCTCCCTCAAATTTTATTCATAAACATAAAGCTTATTGAAGCTTAATCTATCATGTGGAGAAAAGTAGTGTAATTACCAAATGGTGCAGAGCTCTTGACAAAGGATTTTAATATCATCTGATCAGTTGGTCAAGGGAAAAGTGCCATTAACTCTTTTTATTCCCGTCTGAAAACATGCATTTCTTGAAAATCTGTGGCAGGAATTAATTTTCATCAACTGGATTTAGATCCAATAATATTGTTAATTTTGACAAAGGGGCTCAGAAAGCACATTTGTCCCCTGCAGGGAGCTGTGAGGATTGAACAGAGCAGCACTGAATGGAGGGCCACAGATCAGGCCGACGGGGTTAACTGAGTGGTCAGCAGAATCATTACACTGTAATCCTGTTGCTTTTTCTGCTCAAAGAGCACTCTGGACATTTCAAACAGACCTCCTGTCAACAAGAGAAAAATGTAATCAAGGGTTATGGCAGTGTTATCCTATGTAAGCTTTTCTTTCTGTTTTGTCATAATTTTTTATGTCTTTTCCCTATTTTCACTTGGGGAAAAGTAATTTGAAGTGAAAACAATCACATAAGCGTGTTTTTGAGTGGTGTTTGCTGTACTAACAACCTGGAACTTGGCAATGTAATTTTCCTAATTGATCAAGTTGAACTGATGCAAATTTCCCCTATGCTGACATTAAGTGGAGCCCCTTAGTAAAGTGAATTTTCTGTACTCCTTTCCAGTTTTTCCTGATGGGACAATATAATCTGAAAAGCTGCTTTGATTTTTGAGTGGGATGTTTTTTTGCGTTAATGCTGTCCTGCACTGGTGGGGGTGGGGACCGGGGGTGAGCAGGTTATCCTCCAAAAGAATTGCCTCTCATCTTCTGGCCAGCTTTGTGCAGTTTTTATAAATGAATACATTTCATCTCACATTATCACCAGAGGAATGAAACCAGCTGAGCTTGTCTAATAATTGCTGGATTGCACAAAGATCTCATTTATACCAACAAACCTTCATTTTCAAACTTTCCAAACTTAAAAACAAATGTCAGTGATAGAACTTTCTAAATTTTTTCTGATTGTTCATTAGAGTTGATATGCCCTACAAGCTAAAACATTAGTGCCATTTGATTAGTAAGATTGTGGCAGTGTATTTATTAGAAATTATTTTGCCCTTGGCACAGGATGTTCTGTAAACGGCTAAATCTGTTTAATCTGTATTCTAAGGGATCTCTGACTTCCTCCCCAACATGACAATAATGCACCACTGCTGTCCTTTCTGCAGAGCAAGGACAGTCATTTATTTTCTAGTTTTGAAGACAAACACAAATCATTCGGAGCCTTTCAGGAAACCGCCAAGGCTCTTGTTTTTCGGATGAGAACACCCTCCCAATAGATGCACATAAATCTGGGTCAAAATACATCGGGGACAATGCAGCACTCTATGTAACAAGCTGCAGAAATGCTGTTTGCTTTGTAATTAACTACTGCTTAGCAGCAAATATGATTTACAAATGACTCAATTTGTGCAAATGGAATGTAGAGGACAGTAATCGAGTAACATTTCATAATATGTATTATGTAAAAGAAAATGATAGTACTCTTCTTAAGTTGTTTGTTTGGGAAATAATTTTCCTTTAGGCATGGATTAAGTAACAGCAATACTGGAGATAGCTTTGTTTTTTTTAACAAATTATTCAGATCCAGACTGATCAGTTTGAGTCACAGATAAATGTGTGTGGTAAGGTGCCAAATTATAGAGGCCGGTAATGTTCTCAGAGATGACACCATTTGTTAATTTAGTGTGCCAGTCATGTTTTGGTCAATTATCCCAAATATAAAGGGAATTTACCTTCCAAATAATAAAATTATTTTGTTTCAATAGCTGAAGCACAGATTGGTACAGTAAAACCAATAACATTTCATCTCTATCTTTCATTGCATCACTGCAAATGTCTAATCCGGTATGTCTTGGACACTCTCTGTTTTATTTGATGGAAAATTTAATTGCGAGGAGAAACTTCAACTACACAAATCACAATGTATAGTTTCTCCTTACAATGTATCCCAGTTTCTCTGCAATGGCTGCACGGCATTAGTAAATCATGCAATTGTGATATTAAATATTGCACTGGCTATATTAGTTACAATAAATCTGTGATTTATTCTCTTTCCTGTTTTTCCTCTGACATTACAATGTATCTAACTCTCTCTAGGACCTTTAGTATTTTTGAAACAGCCATCTTTGAACTTCTACCCTAGAAAAACTTTATTTAAAAAATCTTCTTTTGATATGCAAAACCGAAATTCATAAAACTTGGAATCAACTAGCCACAAAACAATATTGAAATCCAAACAATCCTTTCCTCTATCGACTACATCCCAATTTAAGGGAAGATACAAAACAGCACAGCAGCTGAAGGCTAACAATTCTCCCAAAACAATTGCAGCTCATTTTCTTAAAACAAGGTTTCCTCTTTTTGTGTGGACTGGAGGTACAAATGGATAAAAAATATATATGTTTTGCAAAATATCCGGGCCTGGTGTGGACAGAACATTAATAGTGAGTCTCAGAGGAAGGTTTTTCTCTGGCTGTGGGAAAAACAAACATTTTTGACTATTAAAAATCACTTCTTTAATCAGATTCCAAATGATACAAACAAAAAGTCATTCTGACAGTAAAAGACAATTTAACCTTTGAAAGTTGCCTAAGCATAATAACCAGCAATTTAGATGCTGTCGGTCTGTGATGTTGGTCAGACTAAATGTTCGGAATCCATAACATATTCAAATGAAGCAGCCTCTAAATGTCCTTCTGTTGTGGTGTTGCGGTAAACAGTCTTTTATGTGAAGAAAGAACTTCCCAGACATGTTAGACCTTTTCAGATTTACAGTGCACCTTTAACGCTCTTGCTTTTAGAAACAGGTTAAGGAAATAGTTTCCTGCTCATCATCTGCTTTAAAAAGGTCTGGCTGATCTCTTGACAACACCGGCTCACACCAGTACCTCAACCCACACATCTCTAGCTCGATTCACTCCTTTTATCTGTTAGTGACCCGACACAGGTTCATCCATCTACTCAGTCAAGTTTCTCTTTCGCTTAATCTTTCCAAAAAGAACCTCTGGGATCTCTGACTTTAGGTGTTTCTTCATAGTCCTGTAGCTGCTGTCCTCACCTTGAATTTGTCTCTGAGCTCTTGACACCAACAACTTTCTGACAAATGTTTGGCAGTTCTTCGGCCTGATTGGCCAGGCGGCTGGTGAGTTGCTGGATTCTTTGTTAAATGCAACTCCAGAGTTTTATACCTCATTGTGTTATCTAAAAAGAGCAATATTGATTTTGCAATTTAATAAATTTTGGAATAATTTGAAGGTGTGGTTTCTAAGGTAAAATTGGTACCTTTTTTTTGTCATTTTAATAATGCATTGCCACAAATAGCAGGAGTTTAAGTTGAGCTGTCTCTTTCCCCTTACTTTTTCATTTACAAAAGAAAACATCTAATTTGCATCTCTGAAACAGGACATCGTTTTTGATTTGTGTTCACAAAGAGAAAGGCGATGGGATACTTTTTATGCTTCTGTACCTAAGCCTGTGTATTTCAAACTGGGAGTGTGAGCTCAACACCAGCAGCAGAGGGCTATAAAAAGAGACTATCATTTATAGAGAGTTGCTTGTCAAGACCAGTCCTACTTATCTTTCAGGGTGCAGTCTGTTTTTTTTTTGTTTTTTTTTGTTTTGTTTTAAACTTGCATTTTTCTACTAGTGTTGGAGCTCCGATCAGTTTTGCGTTTCATTACTACACTGAGCTGTAGCGTCCCCAAATGTCAATAATACATGTTTCAGTAATTGATCAGGAAGAGATGAGAAGTGTGTGTTCAGGGCAGCAGAAGGTGCAATTATAATTTGATATGACTTCTGCATTATGCTTTGTTGAATTTGTACGCTGACAGTGTTTGCTATTCAAAGCACTGTGTACACCTCCTTTGTTGATTGGAGCCACTTCATAAATTAGCATTGTTCCAGGTTCCTCTTGCACAGTGATTTGACTTTGCATTGTAAAAGTAGATTTCTATTGCCAAAATTATTGTACATTAATCACACCCTCTTTCAGCAGTGTCCCATTTAAGATGAGGCAGTGAAATGAACTTGGATAATAATGATTTCCCCCTGCCCCTCCTTGGTCATCACTTTAACAGTAAATTCTGTGGGCAGTAAGCTGTAATTAGTGTGGAGGAGGAAGCTAAAGGTTGTGCATTGATTTCTTGTTTGCGTGGTGAAAATGTCAGAGAAACATGAATCCTGATTCACAATAGGGCCTGAAACATGTCTGATTTGTGTGCTGCAATTAGAGCTCTTTCAATACCAAATATTAACACACTGATTAATTACAATATTCCATCGCGTGGTGTATTTATTTGGGAATGAATGTCCAATGCGGAATATAACTGATAACATGGTGGTGGTGACATTAAAGCAGGCTTATTTAAAAATAAAAAAGTCTCAAGAATTGTTTCAGAAATGTCAATGTAAAACATGAGTGATGGCGTAAACCTTTTTTGAAAGGGTAATTGGGTTTAGACTCAGTTTGATTTCCTGACAGAATATTGACTGACCAGGTCAGAGACTTGGTGTCCTAAAGTTTAATGGCAGCAACATTAAAATAACGAACAAAACCATCACTTAGCATCTGAGTCCAGATTCTAGAAATTTACATTACAGTCTTAACCATAAAAATATACTCTCTAAGGGGAGAAGCTTTTTAGTTTAAGATTAGTGTTGTCCCTACTTGCTGTAAATTACATTTTGGATTGGATGTAATTAGTTTGATTCAGGAAATATTCCGATCAACTCCTCTAAACTAACACATTGTTTTCAATTTCTATAACTGCTAAAAATGGTTTCAAATACAGAGTTCTGCATGACAATGTGTGGATGTCTATTATCTATAGTTTTCTATATTATGCATATTTTTAAGCTCTTATGGTTTCCTAGCTGACTCATAAAGAAATACTCCATGTTTCGAGCTGAAAATCCCAATTAGTGAGATTTAAATGTTCTGGTTGATAAATCTTTACACCCCCTCTTCCTTGCACCTCTCTCATCATGGTTTGACCTTTTGTAGCTCCAGCTGAAGAAAAGCAGGAATGTGGAAAACTCGACTTTAAAATGTACATTAGTTTTAGTAAATTGTTACTTACTGTCAGGAACAACAGTGATTGAAACACTAAAGATATGCATGAAAAGCTGTCACAGATGTCAGCTTCCTTAGTGTTTTTGTCAAAGTTAATGAGAGGCTTTCAGACACTGGAAATCAAAGCACAAACCAGAACTTCTTGTTTGCAACAAAGGACCGTCAGAACCACATGGCAATTTTTTGTTTTTGTTCAGAATGCACAATTTTACTCGCAGTACGTGTGGTCTAATTTAGTCCTTGTGTGTTCCTGATACACATGTAGTGCAGATTTACCGCAAACACTTTTACAAAATACCACAACAGTTTAAAGTGCCATTAAAAAGTAATTGTGTTTTTACAGATTTTTTCTGCTTTTGATACTTATTTTTGTCAGATCAAATAAATTTTAAAATCAGACAAAAATCAACTTCATTTAATGCAGCTGGGATTCGAACTGGCAACCCACCAATTGAAAGATGAAAACATCTCAAAAACCAAAAACACTTTGAGGTCAGTGTTCATGATCCAGCAATAAGAGACTGGAGAAAAATCCCATTTATTAGTTCCGCTAATTTTAAAAAGAACAAAGACTGATTTTACATTAACCAAGAAACATCTGGTTGAAAACAAATACATTTTTTGGAAGTATCTTGTGTCACATACACAGCTGCCATTTTAACCAACTCCTGTATACTGTATTTATGCATACAGCACCAGTCAGATGTTGGATACATCTATTGGTATGCATGTTGTACCTACTTTGAGCTTTTATATTGATGTTGAGATGTAAATAACTTCAAATTTGCTAATTTGACAGTTGCAAAATTTATGTTTCGTCCATCTTTTTGCAATAAGGTAAAACAGAAGGCTGTCTTTTATCAAACAGCTGACCTTCTGATTTTTCACAATGGGTCACATGAAAGTTTACAGTATTTACCCCAGTGCAAAGTGAACACTATCATTTGCGTATGCTTTTGACCCTTTATTTGTGTTTATTTTATGTGGGCAGGTTGTGACCATGCGCTGCCTGGCTGCACGGGTGA
>CAEFZX010032224.1:0-114940 GCA_903066825.1 Alfaro cultratus
GTTACACGACTCTCCACTGATTTCTTCTACATAATATTTCAATTATGAATTTACTTAATTTAAAAAAAATTAGGAGCCGAGTTGTTCAACTCGGACATAACTGTCTTTCTAATAAGAGAACTGAGGAATCAACCAACTGAGCGAGTAACTCCTTCCTTTGACGTTAAGCTAACATCTGTTAGCTTTTGTAGCTACCAGGCTCTACAACTCCTAACAGCTTGCAAAATGAAATGTTAGGACTGAAAATAACAGCATCAATGTAGTGAAGCTTCGCATTAACTTGTTAGTTCCTCTGTCCATTATTGTAGCTGATATTTGGTGAAATGATGCACTAATTGACTCAGAAATATCCCATGTTTACATAGAAACAAAGCGCTGCGAGGCTTTGATTGTGAGACTTGAGGACACGTGGGATTTTCTAGGTCGGTTGTGGGCGGAGCTTCGTAAGGTCCATGCAGGCTGAAAGCTATAGACATCCAGACCCTGAGGAACATAGACATCCAGACCCGGAGGAACAGGTCTGCATTGATTTCCTACTGAACTTTCTGCTGGAACAGGCAGCAGTTTCGTGTCCACACCCTGGTAGTTGCCATAAAATGAATAAGAATGACTTTCAAAGCAGACCTTCTTGGCATTACAGCTTTATGTAATGCAACCGCCTCTCTAAAAACCCAGATTTACACCACATGCGCCTCTGCTCCTCTCCGCAGGTGAAGTGCTCAGCGGTGCTGAGTTGTTCCTGACCAGCCATGTTCAGAGAGAGTGGACACTGAGAAAATAGCAGCAGACTTCCAAGCTGTGGTGGGCAGTTTCCAGGACTTTGTTGAAAACTGAACACAACATGATATGGGATCATACAATTAACATGGACGAGGTCGGCCTTACATTTGACAATTTCTAAGGAAATGCAACTTGTACTCCAGTCCAATGCCTATGTTTTTTTCCCTCTTCGTGATGCATTTTTGGACTGATGAAACTCATACAGTGGAGCGACTAGTCACACCCCCAGAGTTTCTCCTACATAGCTTATGGCAAACTAGAAACAGGAGTGGTTACTGCTTTTTTTCAACAATGGTCAGATTAGGTGAACAATAATGTGTTGGTAGACTTGCTGCTGTGGCATATTATTTCCATTTTCAAAGATGATAGATTGAACACACACTCCACAGGATGATTAACCTTTGGGATATTGTCTTGCATCCTGCTTTAATTTTCCCCACAACATTCCTCCCGACCTGTCTGCTGTGTGCCTTGGTCTCCATGACGCTGTTTGCTCACCAGTGTTCTCTGGAAAACCCGCAAGGCCTTCGCAGAACAGCTGGATTTAAGGTGTCTGAGTGCTATTGCGAGGCAGTGAATGTGCAAACATGGCCCGAGATCACCCACAGACACACTTTTATTGCTTTGCAGCGACTTGTCTTAGAAATGACAAACACAGCATGA
This sequence comes from Alfaro cultratus, assembly GCA_903066825.1. Lineage (NCBI taxonomy): Eukaryota > Metazoa > Chordata > Actinopteri > Cyprinodontiformes > Poeciliidae > Alfaro > Alfaro cultratus. The sequence continues at coordinate 1,444 of CAEFZX010032224.1, forward strand.
AACTGTAAGAGTCGAGATGTGAAATCTTCCCTTGCTGCCTGCAATCAAATCTGTACTGTAAGAAGAAAAAAATCAACACATGTCGTATCAAAGCATTCTGTCATTGATCCAACGTTTTCAAGCCAAGAAAAACATGAGCAGGCATTGGTCGTCGTTTTAATGTCAGATGGGTCAATCGCTCCAAGCCACACAGCCTCATCGATCCGGATTGATGAGACAAAACCACCGGATGGGTTTCGAAACCCATCCGGCTTGTCAACAAAGAAGAACCTCTGTTGAAACATCTTTTGGTTCACTTTCATCATCCGGTCTCGTTTAGAAAGAGTCTATGGGCAAGTCCTGACAACAGCTGGACAAGCCAATATTTACCCACTCTGCTTAGCAAAAGTTCTTCCAATCTGTCAGATTGGGAGAACATCTGTTGTCCACTGCCCTCTTCAGGTGATCCCAAAAGTTTTCTGACAGATTTACTTCTGGACTCTGGGTAAGTCTAAAACTTTAATTTCCTCCTCAATCATAACGTATGACACGCAGTAGACAGGCATTTCAAAGCAGGTTCTTTAGTGTAGCCGTCGACCTTTTGGTGACCTCTGCCTCCCACTTTTTATGACGGTGGGAAGTTCTCTCTCTCAGATGTGGGCCATGCAATCACAGAGACATACAAGGCAAAAAGCCTGTGACACAAACCACTCCTAGCAGTACTCGGGTGCCTTCTCGCTGTCTGTGTGTTTTCTCCAAAGGGGATTGAAGTCAACCCTCTGCTGACATGACTCTGAGCAACCAGGCAAGATAGTCAGAGCCTTGTCATGACCAGCTCCTGAAAGCGCTGGGTATTTTTGCAGCGTAAGGTTGTGATGCATCGATGACAGAAGGTCTATGTGGCGAGGTATCCAGGGGATTTAAGGCAAAAACTTGCCATTAACTCACATAGGATGGGTTGTAATGATGTGTATCAAGACAGGACAGATCACTGAACCAAAGGTAGTTGTATGAGCAATAATGATGCTAGAAAAGATCTCTGGTGCTATCAGTGAATTTTACTTTTTAGAGCTATAAATGCTTTTTATGTGTAATGGTTAGTTTATGTAATTTCAAGTTTCCTTTGGTTCTGTGAGCATGGTTCGATCTTTTAAATCTCACGCATTTGGAAGATGCATCCGGCTAAGTTGGTGTTAAAGAGGGTTCATCTTTGACGCTTCACGACCAATCTGCTTTGTGAAAGAGCCTAAACAACCTTTCTGACCTTTGTTAGGATCCTCAGTTAACCTAACAAGTATGTTTTTGGACTGCGGGAGTAACATGGGGACAATACATGTTATTGTCACAGGTAGAATTAGTAAAAACCACACAGAAGGTCGCTAGCTAAGACTCTAACCTGGGGCTGCCTGGCTGTGCAGAAACAATGCTAAGTAAAGCAGTTCTGTGCCACACAATGGTCTGAACTTCATTTGTAATTACTAAGTATTTTTCTGTTTTTTCATCCATTATCTTAAACAAGATAAATCCCCAGGTATTAGCGATTTACAAGGGATAATTAATCAAACGTACCTGTTACTTACCATTACGTTAGCTTTTAGGAAAAATGTGTTGCCGGGAAGTCAACTTTCTTTCGACAAGGACAAATACAACTGTAGTTAAATTGGTTGAACCTTAAAGCTTTTAGCCAAAGGTTGAACTTTTGCTGCGTATTCAAGATGGCACCCAAACAGACTGCTGATATTAGTGAGTATGAAATAACATGGGGGTGGAAACAAAAGAGATCTCTTTTCCTTTGAAAACAGAAACAAAGCCTCTGTGATGAGATGTGAAATCTCAGCAAGTCTGCAGATGCAAATTAGGGTTGAAATTAAGTATCTTCTGTTGAGTTCTTGTGATATTAGGCTTTGAAATGGAAATCATTTTTAAATAAGAGAGACATGTTTTGACCTCTTATGGAAAGTTCACCAGGTCTCGATTAGGGTGCGCTGATTTATCGACCAGCTGACTCCCTTATTTTTAGGAGATCAGTGATCAGCCGATACTTACATGTGAATCTGATCTTATCTACCTCAGCAAAGGTCTAAAAATCAACCTCTGTCCTCTCCTGATCTCCCCTGACAGGTTTAACTGACAGACCGGCCCACCAGGTCATGTCTGCACCTTTGCTTTGAGCAATGGTCACCCCAATGTTGCAACTTTCTCCTTTTTTATTTTCTTTGCTTGGTGGTACATGCTACTAATTAAATGTTACCGCAATCAGACTTCTGAACATCAAGCAAGAGCTCACTGCTTATGGCAGTAACAATGCATGGATTGATTTTAACGTTGTCGATCAATGGGAGCTGACAGTATTATCATGGGAAACTCAGAGGAAGGTTAAATGTTGGCCCTACTTGCTTCAGCCGTTGTTAATAACTAGAATTACAACGTCTAGCTTTTTCCTGGTGCAGAAAAGTCGAATAAAATGTGACACAATCGTCGACTGAAAGCGCTTTCAAAAGCTATCTGATACATGTCCACATAAAGAAGTGACATAAATCAAATTTTTTAGGGGGTAGAAAGACTGGAATTAGGCTGTTCAGACTACAATGAAAAATTAGATTTGAGTCTCATTTACCTGATGTGTGAACGTAGCATAAATAGACCAAAGAAGACTATAGAAGATTAATGTTTTGGAAAATGGGAAATAGTGAGTTACAAAGCCAGCAGTGCTTTACAGAATTTAGCACTTTTGCCAAATTATGCAATTCAATGGCTTCCTGGTTAAAATAAAGAATGTGGTCAGATTAACAAGACACCACAGGAAGCGGTTGCTCGGTTAAATTCAACCAGCATATTTCCCTGCTTGCTCTTATTTATGAGGTACTGTGCATGATTCATCGAATTTGATTTTAAAATATTAGCACCAACTTAACAATTCTGCATTAAACCAAAGACAGATGAAAGCATCACGGTGAACAAAGACAGAATAATTCTCGCTTCATTCTGAGGCATCGGATCATCTGGTGCTGTTGTAGTTTAAATAGAAACCCTTTTTTTTAATCCAAAATTAATTTCATGTAAGATGCATGTGCAACCGCTGAAACAAGCTGACACAATTCATTTTTATTGCTTTTAGCAGAGAACGTTGAGGGCCTGCTGCTGTAAAGTACTTAAGTTTCCACTTTCTTTCCCTTTTTTTGCAAACTCATCGTATTTATGAGAGGAGTCTGTATTTATGGTGTTAGCCCTTTTGTTTAATATCTTCTACACTCTTTCCTCTATAAATCAGCACAACTTGACTCATCGTGATCTGTTCATGTAAAAATGTTGGTTTCTGTTTATCTAACCACCTTTCAGAACTACAAACAGTCTCTCAAGGTGTTAAGATGTGGGACGTTTTCCCGTCTTTGCTATAAAATGTCAGTCTCCTGATGTCTAAGCCTCTTTGTTCTCACTTTGTTCTTGTAACTCGGTGCTCCATGCTGCTGGAAATCGCTCAGGCCATCTCCAGATTGGGCCTGGGATGTTGGAAGGAGTTCCTCTCGGAGGATGTTTTGGTCCCGGTTTTTATTTAGGTCAGTCTTCAAGGGCAGCATGGACCAGCTCCCTTGAATGAGAAGCAGACCCTCACATTCAGTACATCATATTAGGTGGATTTCTGGTGGGAACACCACGGGACTCCTGGTGGCTCTCACCAACAAACTTTTCTTGCCCAGTCTTCTGATCGTCTTTGTACTTCCTGGAGGACTGCAGTCATTCTTTGAAGTTTTATCTTGGATAGAAATTGCTTTTTTTTTCATGCTTTTATGGTTACAAGGATCTTTATTAAAATGTTAACCTGACTGCATGCAGATTTTCACACATCCACCAAATTAATCAGACACTAGTGGCAACACAGCTCACCTCAGGGGGTGACTTTTCACCTTTAATGTTTAATGGAAACACTGCAATTGCATTATTATTATTATTATTATTATTATTTTTTTTTTACCTTAGCAGAATATCAACAGAGTTTTGTGCACATTTGTAATAGAAAAGCAGCTATAAGATTTACAACAGTCTGCTATAAGCATACAACCACAAAAGTCTCCTTTATGGATCACTGTGTTATATTTGTCGTTCAAGCTGATAACAGATCACAGGTAGTGTGTACTTTCAGAGCATGCAGCTGGGATTGTGGGACCAAGGGGGCGGAGCCTAAATCTCTGTCTTTCTCTGGAAAGGTTTTGCGTTTACGATTTCCCTGATATCAATAAAAACAAAAATAATTGCATCTGATTTAGCTCTTCTGTGTATTTCTCCTGCTTGCTCTTTGGTAAGCAACAACTGCTGCACCACAACATAGCCTGCTATGAATACTTAGGCTGGTTAGCATAGCCACTGATAAATAGTTTTCCTGTAACGGTAAGTTGGTTTTACACTTTTAGCACATTGAGCAGCATACAGGAAGTTGACTGACAGTGCTATGACCCTCCTCCTGGCTTTGATTGGTTGTGTGCATATGTATTAATTAGTTTTATTTTGTAACCAGGTTCCTGTGTGTTGCAGACTTCTGCCCCAGTTCCTCTTGAAAATGAGATCTAGATAAAGGAAAAAAACAAACAAAAAAAACCAACTGCAGCTCAAAGAGGAGGTATCTTATACTGTCACAACATGGTGATACTTTTAAAAAATCTATAACAAACATATTTTTGCAAAAGTTGCATAGAGCTTTAATATGCCAACTATAATCTTAAATGCAATGTTGAGATGTTGGTTAGGAAGCCATATGTGCATATTTAAAGGATGGCCAGACAGTGACTTTTGATGAACCAGACCGTTTTCACTGTCATCTCTGGTGGTAAACATCGTCCAACACTGAACACGATCATTTCCAGCTCACCTGAACCTCCTTCGCAGCCATCAGTCCGTTAATTAGATTGATAAAGTGATTTCAGCTGGACTCTATCACAGCCTCACCTGTGCTGATGACTGTACTGAAATGCCTCAGCATTAACGCACCGAAGATGGGTTTTTGTTATCCAGTAAATCTTTGCAGATAGCAAAGCTCTTTGCAGCGAGCTGGCACACATCAGATCACGTTTCCCGACTTGTCACCACAAAAGGTTCCGCTTCAAAGTTTGCGAAACACAACGCAACCCAAATGCCATAACTGCATTTGTTTTTCTTTTTTTTTCTTTTTTTTTTTGCACATAAATGTTTCCAGATATTATTATTAGTATTAATATTGTTACCAGACAGTGATAATTGGAGCAAAGCATCGTAGATAAAAATAAAATCAAGGACAAAGTCATGAACATTTGTCTGTGTGGGAAACCAATTGGTTTCTTTCAACATTAGCAGATTATCAAAAATAGTTTTACACACATTTGTAAAGGAAATGCAGCTAAAAGACCCAAAGCACAACAGCTAGTCCACCTCCGAATGGCTCAAGAAGTGAGAGGGTGTTGGAGTGACCTAGTCAAAGCCTGAAGTTGGATGTGTTTGAGGTGTGGAGTAAATAGACGCTGAGTGGAACCTTCTGAGATACATCTGTCTGTGATTTGCTTCTAGGGCTGGAAGATAAGGACAAAGTTTTATCATGATAATTTGTGGCACTATTGTGATAATAAAAGTCACGATAAAAACTTTTACTTTTTTTTTTTTAGGTAACTGTACGGTTGTGACTGCGTGGCACAACAGTTACAGCCCCACAAATACAAATACTGCTCTGGAAAAATATTCCCATTTGTAATAATTCACTTCTTTAGGACGCAAGTCACATAAAGAAGTGCGATTTGTATCACTAAAACTAAAGCTGCATTTAGTCATATTTTCAAATTTACTGACATTTATTGGTTACCTTTCATTGAACAAAAAGTAGAGAAAAATAGCAAAAATTACAATCCCGAGTATACAGACGGTTTAAACATCAGTAATTGTAATTCATTGTGACAACGACAAATAAAAGTCTTAGTGATAAAGAATTTGTTACAATTAACAAATTATGTAATAAATCCCCCCCTCATTACTTAACTACTGCACTTTGCCTTTGATCAGGTTATCTCTGTATGATAACAAAATTAATTGTCACGATTTAAAGCTTTAATCGTGACATGTGCCCGGTCTTGCCGCCCTGCATGCAGAGCCTCAAGGACAAAGCAAGCATGTTGTTCAGTTCAGACTTTAACTGGACCCAGACAGTTCTGGTGACATCAGACTCCAGACCAAGGCCAGACACTAGCAGGCATTACCACATGGTTTTGTTTATTGTCTAGCAAACAAAACGCACATTAAGATGATGTTGAATTTAGCCATTATTCAATCTGTTTTACAAGCTGATTATTAAAGTCCCCATAAATAATTCCTCCTAAACAGCTGATTTAGTTTAAATGAGACAGGTTTGATGGCACATTATTAATGGGAGAGCCTCCACCGAGAGGGAAATAGATTATTAACTATGAGCATGTTATGCATCATAATGTTTTCTAACTTATTATGCGGTTTCAGAAGCCTGATCACATTAGTCATTTTCTTCCAATGTGGTGTGTTGGCGTGTGTGTGTGTGTGTCTGTGCAAAATGAAGAGGAAGATTAAAAGATGTGTCTTTGGAGACTTTAGAAATCCTATGGAGACCATATTATTAACTTTTTCTTGACCCGCAGTCTGTGGTGCAATAATGCTTTTGTTTGTCGGTTTTTTATTAAAACTGATAAACCACTCAGAGTGTGTGAAAGTGTTCGTCTAGCTACATGGAGCCTGGTCCGGCCAGACAGATGGATGGAAGATAAAGCCAGGGTATTCCTGATCTTTTTTTTTATTTTTATTTTGCACAAATATTCACACCCCTCGGAAATTTTCTTTCACATTTTGTCAAGTTGCAGTATGGAACGTCGTCGTATTGGGATTCTTAATGCGACCAGTCGAATCAAATTAGTGCGAAACTGCAAAGCGGAAGGAAAGTGACTTATCTTTTACAAGTGAAACGTCTGCAAAGTGCGGCGTGCATTTATATTCATCCTATCTGACTCAATACCTTTGACAACTAGAGACTGAAATTTATGCCTGGTCATTTTTTAGCGAAATAGTTGAACATACAGTTTCAAAAATTCTCACAAATTGGACACTTTTCAGATTTGAATTTGTGATATTTGTGCTCTCTCATATAAAATCCCATTGAAATAAACCGAAACTTGTCGCTGCAGCAAGTCTAAACTTGAAGAAGGGTGTGAATACTATTGCGAGGCTTTGTTTGACAGCATCTACTTGAACACAAACCAATCCGTCAGTCAGTAAGCTAGCAGCAGCACGATTGAGCCCAGTCACTACATGACTATAATCACACAGCGGCTGAAACCTGCAGAGCGGACAGAATTCCTCAACCTCTGACGGCTTAAAAGCACAAACACACAACGTGTATTTTACCATTTATTGCTCTTCCTCCTGTCTGCTCGCTTTTATTTTGATTTTGTTTTGGGTTTTTTTGTTTGGAAGGGGTTGGGAGGATATTTACATTTTCATTAGCATACTAAAAAGCTTATTTGCATGTTTTTGTAAAGTCAGCGCTCAAGTTTGCAGAATTTGTTCATTTAGCTGCAGCAGCTTAATCAGGCTGGAAGAGCTCCTGAAATCACATTTACAGTTTGTTTCTTGTTCAGCAAGCAGCCTGGCAAAATAATACGGCGCGGCGAAACGGAGCGGCCGGCTGGGACTGACACACCAGTTGAGAAATTGTATTTTTTAAAAATTATTATTATTAGGGCTGTCAACGTTTAATGCATGCGATTAATCTGAAAATTTCAACACGTCAATATTACATAACAGATTAATCGACGTTTCACAGGAAATGAATGGAGAGGAACGTTTCTAAATTAACGTTTAAAACAAAACGACTTATATAAGAACCTGGAAAAGCGAGAATCTTAAAACATGTTGGGTTTGAGACAATAAAACATACTTTGAAAACCATGCGTAGTTTGTTTTACCATGCGTAGTTAGTGTTAGATATGGACTTTATGGGCAATTGCCCAGGGCGGCATCAGAAAGGAGTGGGAAGAAGTAGAAAATAAAATCGATCTTATCCATCAGTTGATCCCTGGACAAGCTTGCTGCTGTTTGTATGCATGGAGGACGTTTCCCTGAGTTGCTGTTGAGTACTGGGAGACTACCAGTACCAAAACCAAAACAAAAAACTAATCACATCATTTCTTGCATTTTAATTGGTTGGATTTCAGCAGAAGGAGAGGCTTGTCCACACCACCACCAATAACTACACTCAAGCTTTAATAGTGATTCATGATTAGTCACAGAACAAGAGTGTGTTTAATCTGATCATATCTTAATCAATTGACATATGTGTGCTAAAATATAGATTTACTTTTTTTTTTTTTGCAGAACCTCTGTAACATTGCGTGACACGGTGTTGCTGACTGAAGTCCCTCTCCTTTATGCCCCTCTCTCTCTTTCTCCCTCTCTCGACTTTTCATTATCCTTACAAATCTCCCGGCGCGCTAACAAGCCGCTCTGCTCAGTAAGTGAACAGACGGAGCTCAGGGGGGGGTGGAGGGGGGGGGGGGGGATCAGAGAGACTCTAAGCTCTTGGGTTGGTGTGTGTTCAGAGATTCGCTTTTTTTTTTTCTTCCCCACAACATACAGCTGGGGCTCAATTAGTGTCCATTTTTGCTAATTAAGTACACTCTGTCTGAATCAGTGGTGCAAAGACTCGCGTTGTTTGTCAAATCACACGCTGTATCCGGCTTGCTGCCCCTGAGGCAGGCTGGAGGCCCTTTCTACACTACAGCGCTCCCCGTCTTCCTTCCCTTTCTCCCCCTTCCTCTCTCCTCCTTGATGTGTTCAGAGATGAGGAGAGGAAATAAAGAATTCCCTCTGGTTCTCCTGTTGCGAGCGAGTATTTTCTCTCCCCAGTCCTGTTTGTGCTAAACCCCGCTTCCAAAGAGGGCGCGCGCCTTCAACAAACGAGGAGCCGGTGCGCGTGTCGATATTAGTCCTCCGTTCTCCTCCTGCGCGAGCCTGTTTCCCTTTCAGCCGGACCTTTGATCCTGTGTGTGACGCTCGTCACCGTGGCGGCGTGCTAAAGGCATGGCGGAGGAGTTTCCGTGCATATTTCCCCTAACAATGTGTGGCGGAGGAAAGCTCGGCGGAGCAGATAAGTCTTTAAGTATTTTTTGAAGAAGAGACCCGCAGTCACAGACATTTACAGTGTGAAAATGCCCTCCGCTGGTGTCTGAAGTTAACACTTTGTAGTAGGATACGTGTTAAATTGCTCTCCCAGAGAGAATCGGCTCCGACGCCGTCAATCTCCGCGCGCCATCTGCGCACGACGGCATTCATTTCTGAGACGCGGCCGCGGTATGAGGTCAGACTTCTCCGAAATGATCTGTCAACCCCTTCATCCCGTGTCGCACTCTTATCTATGCCGCGCGCTTCCCCTCTCTCCACTGTTGCCATGGCTACGGTTTGGCAGGGATGTGCAGTACAAAAAAAAACAAAAAAAAACCCCAACTCGTTCTGGAGTTTTAGAGAAGACTCCTCTTCACACTTACCTTTGTTAGGTGGCTCTAATCCTTGTCTTTTTGATCTTCTTTTGATGGAGACATTAAACTTGAAGGTACCTTACACACGTACACGCACGCACGCACACACACGTTTACGCAGCTATCTTTGCGGGGACTTTCCATTGACTTCCATTCATTTCTACAGCCTAAACCTTACCCTTACCCTAACCATTACATACCTAACCCTAAACCTAACCAAAACTCAATTCACACCTTAGTCCTAAATCTGACCCCTGACCCCAAAAACAACATTTCCCCTTGTGGGGACCAGGCTTCGGTCCCCACAATGTAGTATATGTCAGGAAAATGGTCCCCACAAGGTATTAGAAACAAATACACACACACACAAAGCCCGCATGCAGTCCGTTTGACCGGCCGAGGCGGCGATTCTCTGCGGACAGATGCTCCGGTCCGGCTCGGCTGCTCTCTTCGAGCTAACAGATAGCAGCCTCATTATCTGCAGTCCACAGACAGGGAATCTCTAGCAGTCAGGAAGCTCGTCTTTCTTCTACTCCAGGCTTTGAAGCTCCGAAAGGGGAGAAAGACACAAAGAAATTCACAAACCCTGCGAAAAAAAACAAAAAAACAGGCGCGTTTCATGCCAAATTAAGACGGCAGAAAATGAAAGCTTTGCAAAATAAATGCTAGATTTTGACAAAAAAAAAAAGAAAAAAGAGTGCAGTCGAAGTTGCCTCAGAAAAACTTCAGGTCTCTGAAGGCGAAGAGTTTGGTTAACATTGCTGATAATATGAGGAGCTGTAGCTCCTCATATTAATGTTAAAAACTGCTCATATATTGTTAAAAACTGCTCATATATGTAAACATTAAGTGCATGACTGTATGTGTGCCAGTGATTAGAAATCAACCAGTAGTTTCATATGTTCTGTTTTATTTTATTGTATGTCTGATTTTGTAATCTGCCAAGGGACAGCAAATGCGAATTAGCATTACAGCTCATCAAATGGTGAAATTTATGTACATTCTCCCCTCCTGAACAAAGTTTACCACTACTGCTACTAATTAGTGCAAATATAAAGTACTGTGCGTTCCTGGGAGGGAGTCATTTTACATTTGTTGAGGTCATGAACCAAAGCACCAGACATTTAAAGTTGATCCCGATCAAACTGCTCCTGTAGTCGTTTGGCATTTGTTGAAGGAGAACAATGGGAAAACCTCCTGTAATAATCACAGGGTCACCGAAGGCCTCTGGGTTTCCACTGCGGAGACATTTAACTCAGAGCCTCTTTCACACGATATTTAAAGTGTACATAGGGCATTCACACTGACCATGTAAGCCTGGAAGACTCGCTCACGCTGAATGTTTTGCCCTTTTTCACAAAGCAGGCACAAATATCCTGAGTTTTAATGGAATATGTGGGATGTCCTCTGGTAGCCGTAGTGTTGTCTTCTTCCTATAGCGTCAAGTTAGCAAGAAAACAGACATTTACACACTTCATAAACCATGAAGCAGGAGGAGACATTACTGAGTGTTTAAGCACAAGAGCTTACATGAACAGCAGCAAAAAAAGGTAAAAAATGAACATATTAGTGGTAATTTTATCTCTTATGTTCACATTTCACCAAGCTGCAGCTGGTACTGATCCCTGTTGAAGGTACAGCTTTAGTAGGACTCAAGTTTTCAAAAAAGTGCTCAACCTTTTAAGGTTTTTCAAATTTCTAACGTTTCAGCTACAAACATTAGTATATTTTGCCTATTTATGCTTATGTCAAAAACAAAACGAAACCAAACATAATTGTGTTTTGTATAACAAACACAGTGAAGATCAGTCATTAAAAACATGCTGCATCATCGTACTCCGACTTCTTCCTGTCATCTCCATTGTGATTTCCTCCAGTAGTGTTGATCACATGACTCAGGATGCAAAAAGTGTTTCCATTGCAGTTTTGCGAAATATACAAATTTCGATACAGCTGAAAAAACATCTCATCTTACTTCTCTAATCTTATTTTTTAAATTGGCATGTTTCCATTAAGTAAATTGCTCCATTCACCACACATTCAAATGTGTGGTGAATGGAGCAACAGTTTCTGTTTTGGATTTCTTTCTTTCTCTTCACACTTTATACTAGCTTCAGGTTTCATTTCCCCGTTTTTCATTCTCTTTTGCTTTGTTTATTTTTCACCTCTGTCTTCCTGCTCCCCTTCCCAGCTATGAATCAGTTCCCTATTTCCCCTACCTGCTCCTTTCCTCTGCTGCACCCACTTACCTGTAATTAGCTCTTCCATCGCTCCCTCAGTATTTAAGCCTTTCAGGTTCTAGCAGGTTCCTCCCTTATATTTCCAACATTTCCCTTTTGTTGTTTTCTCTGCTTGTCTCCTGGTCTTTATCCTGCTGTAAGTCTTTTTTCATTTACTTAACTCATTAAGGAGTCTTTGGTCGTGTCTAAGGTCTTCTACTCTTACTCACCATGACACAAAGTCTGACAAATACCCTACAAATCCATGCGCTGGAAATGTCAAAGTTGGGTTTTCTTCAGAGGTAAAAGTGATATCAGTAGGTCGATGGGCCCGTAAAATTTCCTCAAAAGACTTTGAACGTTTGGGACAACGTAAAGTACAAACGATATGCACACATATTGTGAAAACAGCTTAGGCTTAAAGCTTCTTAAATCCCTGGTAAGTCTCTCACTGCTGCATTCATCTCAAGTGAAGACATCAATCTCAAGCACAGCTTAAGCCTCAACAAAACTGTTAGCCAGCTTTTCGACTCTCATTCATTATGCAATCGATCAATATGTTCCCATTATTGGAGACAACATAAAGCAGTTATCCTCCCCTGGTGGCCTCTGGGCCAAATCCAGCCCAGGAGAACCGCCGCAAATCTTAGCTTCTTCTAGAAATGACCCACAATCTCATACAGGAAGGAATCGCTAAGCCGCAGATGGCAACGGCTGAGTTTACATCAGCTAATTATTTTAAAAGATAAAATGTTTAATGCAGCTCAGAAAGGGTCAGTGATAACACTACTTTAGCCAATGACAGGAGTTAAGTCAGGAGGGAGGAAAATATCTGTTTATGGATGCTTGGAAGAATCTGTGCTTGAAATGTGACTCACTAAGAAAAGTTACGACAGCAGCAGCAGCAGTCGGCTAAGCTAATGTGTTCTGTTGACAAGTGTTTAAATAGTTCCTGAATTTTGTTAATTGTGCTGTAAAGATGCAACAAAATGTTTGTTTGTTTTTTTCAAGAATAAATATATTACAGTTATTTGTTTCATGCATCCCAGTTGTCTATTGATCTCGGCTATTTTCATATTTCGCATTTCAGATTCTCAGATTCTCCCGTTTTGTTATTTTGGACTTTCCTTTTTTTTCGTATTAAACATTTATGGTTATTCACAATCAGAACTTAACAATAAAGACAGAAAACGCTGAGAAAGACACCTTTGGAAAAATCAGAGTAGGCCAAATGCATCTGTGAAGGCAGAAACTTCCCAAAAGTAAAACAGGCTGACCAGACGACACATCCCACCTGTAAGGTGAAGTCACCTGGGAATGACCAGCACATCCAACTTGACTGTGAGTAAGACGGCTTAGAAACCTCTGCTTTTAAATAAAACAAACACTAAAGTGATCAAAAGCTGTTTTTGACATATATCTTTGAAAGTACAAAACGATACGTCCCCGAGTCACATGATCAACAACCTGATGTTACTACTTACAGAAGAAGATGACAGGAAGTAGCAGAAGGACCATGTTTTTTAATAACTTATCACATGAACAAACTTATCCCACGTGTGACCTTCATTGTGTTTCTTATGTGATGGAGTCACAATTGCAAAATTGTGCTTTTTCCAACATTAGTGGAATATCAATACACAATATTTACAGACATTTGTAAAGGAAAGCAGCTACTGAGGGAAATGGAGATAACTGAAATCAGTTATTTTATGCTTAATATATTAGTGTAATTGTCATTATTTTGTAGAAATCAAGAAAAAATCAAGAAAGCCAAATTTTGTTGATCTCAATTAACTTGGAAAAGTAATAACAAGGCTAAAACATCCCAGGAGGGGGACTCCCTGTTTGTGTTGCCACCGTTAGCATCAATAATGCCGAGTAGCATTACGTGTGCCAGAGTTGTGTTTTTGGTGGCCCTGTAAATCTTGACAGGGAACAGTTAACAGAGCTCTTCCCTGGAGGGAAAGCCATCATTAATACACCTGGGGATTTCCTGCGTTGGTGAGTCAAAATGTACACAATAAAAAATTTATTGGACAGCCTGCTGCCAGGCCTGAGAGTCACACTGCCTTCCTGCTGCCGAGGGGTTTGCTCACAAGTAAGCGGACACCAACGGCTAGGCTCAAACAAAACAGCAATAAGAATCGAAAACATTTTCCCGTTTTTTTGCCACACTCAGAGGAGTCTCCAACCCCTCGCTGGCTGAACAAACGGGCTCTTTTATGCGTAATATGTACCTTAAAAATCTTTCTTCCTCCATAAACACAAACAAATTGATTAAAGTAGCAGGAGGGCTGTTGGCGCAGAAACAATACACATTCTTTTTTTCATGTACAGCTCTTCACTATTTTTTATTGTGAACTTTTGACTCACTCTTACATGTTATTGCTAGAAAGATTTACATTGGGGTCGCCATGGCGAAGGAGCTGCCAGCCATCAGTCAGTAGGTCAGTGGTTTTAACCCCAGCTGGGGCTCAAAGAAACACCTGAAAGTTGTTATGTAAGTCCCCTGCTGCTGGCTCTTTACTTCTATTTTTTCACATACATAAAACTCAGAGAAATGCTATTCTCTATGTGCCATAAAAAAGTGATATATTTTGATGCTGTTGACTTTAAATTTTGATAGAAAATAGCAGCTTTTTGAAATAAAACAGATTATATCCAATCTAAAGTATTAAGTATTAGTATGATCTCAGAGCAAAAGTCTTCCCATTGTTAGAGGTGATAACCTGGGTTATAACCTATATATGTATGGAAAGGTCAAGATTTTTCTAGTGTAGAGTAAACCAAACCTTTGTTGTCTTAAATTGAATTGTTAAAAAGTGAATAGTAAAAAGAAAAATAGGTTACCTGTTGTTAATTTAGTCAATAATTTACCAGTGAAAATTGAAAGTGTTTTTTTGTATGGTATATTTTCCTTTTTGCCACTGAAATGGATTGTCAGTGTGTTTCAACTTTCAAACAGATATCTCAGAACTTTAGTGTCTGCGCTCCAATAAATTCAATGACTGGAACAACTTTCAAAAATTAAAAAAAGCTCAGCACACTAACTTTGGTATCGACCTTCATCAACTTCGTAAAGTTCAAGATCAATGTGCCTGCTTTTAAAACTGTTGACCTATCATGTAAATTATAGTCTGTTTAGTCAGTATGAAAATAATTCCATTTTTATTTTTATTCATTTCTTTTCTCTGTTTGCACAATGTGTTCATGTTTTCTGGACAAGTCGTTGTTGAAAATAAGAATTTATTCTCAACCAATGTACTTGGTTAAATAAAGGTTAAATACATTTTAAAAATGTAAAAAGAATAATAAATTTTTATATTTCAGTAAGCGTTTCCTCCAATGTATTACAAACCTGCCACCCACCAGACTAAGTGTTATTTTATACACCAGTAACAGACACGCTGGTGTCTGGTGGAGTGGTTGGAAGCACGATGGTAACATAGTCAGTATATGAACACATAGGGAGGATGATGTCATGTGTCTTTGTTTTATTGACCAGAACTCTTTAACCACGTCATGTCAACATGCCGACAACTTCAGCGAATTAAGTGACAAATCATGGATAAAGGATACAAAATTTTGGACACTTTAATGAGGATGAAAGTGCAAAAAAAAAAGTAGATTTCAAATGAACTTGTATTTATTTTTTATGTTTGCCCTTTAAGACTATAGCTGGTGTTTAGGTATTGTAAATAATGTCTTCACATAGTTACTTAGTGATATTTTCAAATCTCCTGTCAACTTTAAACATTTTTTAACTCAAAAGCACAGAATGCTGCTGGATGTCTGTCGTAGCGTCTCTACCACCAGGATTAGCAGGTTTTCTGACTGTGATGCATTACTGCTGGTCTGCTACTTAAAATTCCAATAAACTGAATGTGGAAAAGATGTGAAGCATTTTGCGAGGTTCTCTTCAGTCCGTTTAGAGTCTGGAAGAAGATTTCCTGTTTTACTGAATTTCACTATGAATCTGCTCTTTATGTTCTGACCCTTCAGCTCCCTGATTGACCAAACGCATTAGAGACCAGCCTGTCAGGATGTAGGATCCTATGCTCTCTTTGCTCACTGCCAGATTGTTCCTGCTGATCCCATCGGCTTGTTTGTTTTGTTTTTTTTTGGTTGTTTTAGTTCATCTTGTATTCTTTACCTAATTTGAACTTCAGAACCTCCTACGGGTAAATCTCGTCTTGGAAGTGGCTTTGTTTTCTGTTCGGGTAGTGAAAGTTTATTTTGGGGTCCCCACCTTCCTGCCTCCGACCTGCGAAACACTGCAGTGGCAGTGTCAAGACAAACATTTAGGTCTTTATGTGTGTCCTCTGAGACAGGCTGAGGAAGTGATGAGAGGAAGTGTGTGTCTGCACACCATAAATATTTCCTCACTTTCACTCCTTTCCTTCACCCTTGTGGCCTGTAGGCTTGTTTGAGACGCATCAATAAAACTGACGGCTGGCTCTACAAAGTATTTGTCCTCTTGGAGATTTCTACTGGTTTGACTTTGTTGTCACATTTTGATTCTTTAGATCAGTGGGCCCCAACCCCCTGGCCGCGGACTGGGACCAATTGGTACTGGGCCGCGCAATAAATAATTAAATATTTCCGTTTTATGTATTATTTGAGTCTGGAGGATCTTTTATTTTGAAAATCTTTTAACCTGATTCTCTCGGTTACGTCTTGCTCGCCAACATTGAGCCACAAGCAGCAAAATGAATAAAAAACAGATCAGAGTCTTTGGAAAGTTTTTTTACAAAGGGAAAAGGCCCAGAGAAGAGACAGGAGGATGGATTTATCCCGGTAGGTGATTCCCACATTTCAAGCTGCTCTGCATGATATGGTGACCGGATGTTAATGAGGCAATGAAGCTTCAAACTGCTTCACCACGTAGAGGCCAAGTAGCATCCTGAGCATAAGCAACACTTCAGGTGTCATTGTCTCATCACTCCCAGATGCAGAGAAATAAGCTAAGGGCTCCCATTAGTCGTTATCGTGAGTTAAAATTTTCACGAAAGTAAAATTCGTGAAAATTTTACTTGGGTAAAATTTTCCCAAGTGAAATTTGTCTTTCTTTAAGAAAAAGACACCCAAAACACCCATGTTTTGATGACTTCCTGAAATCATCAAAACATGGCTCCTCTATTAACCCCTTAATAACATTTTTACCAGCATTGCACTGAAAAGTAGCTCCTATAATGAACTCAACAGATGCTCAGTTCCACTAATTGTAGCTGGCTAGTCTAAAGGAGCAGATTAGGGGCAGTTGTAGGGGAGGGCTTCTCTGTGACGCAGGAGCTTGGAAACAAGGTGCAGTCAAAGAGGAGCTGCACCTTGAAGGCGGGGCTAGGCCCACCCAGGCGTTTTGTCAGATGTTCACAGTACGTATGGGTGCTACCAATGGAAAGTAGAGGCTGCAAGCTAGCATGGACCACACATCTCAGAAAACAGAGATTTTTCAGGAGAGAGGTGTGATTGTTCTGTCATGTCCGCTAGTATAGATGATGTTACAGGCCGTCCAGTGACATAGAGAAAGAAAAGCAACTCTAACGCACGCCAGAAAGAGCTGATCAGTCATGCAAAGTAAATCTTTGCCATGTCAGAGCAAATGTGTTTCCATCCCCTCTTAAGTACGTCAACTCATTTTTGGAAAAGCTGAAAACCACCTCAGACAAAAGTCAAATCTATTAGAATTTTGCCATTTCTAGGCAGACTAATTAAAAAACAAACTTAAACGTGGATGGTTACTGAAGTTTGAGTCCCAAAACCCTAGGAATATCTATGTAATACTTACCAGATTTTGTTCCCACTTATTGTTCTATTTTTGCTGAACAGGCCAAGTATTCTGAGGTTTTAACCTAAGTCATGTTGTCAGTAGAGTTCTATTTCAGTGATTTCGTGAGTCTAGAGATTGCGCAGTAAGTACTCAGTAGCTGCGTTTCAGTTACAAATTTCGTTGATATCCCGCTAATGTCAAAAAACTCAATTTTGCAATTGCTGTGTTTCCATTGAACACAAAATACAGCTAAAACCACATGAGCATATTTGTAAATTGTTTAAAAACATGCCAGGCCATCATCGTCCAACCACTTCCTGTGATCTTCTCCATTGTTTCGTCAGTAGTAACATCCAGATTTTGATCAGGACTCATACAATGCAAAAAAAAGGGTTTCCATTGAGTTTTGCAATTTTGATGAGCACAATTATAAGGTCAATGGCATCGTAGCTACGGCGACCCTTAGAATTTAGATAGGCTTTTGTAAATATTTTGGATATTTCAAAAGAGGGCAATAACTTTTTCACACAAACCCAGGTTGGGTTGGGAGATTATTTTCCTCTTAAGAAATAAAATCACAATTTCAAAACTTTTCATATTTCTTTGCTGATGGAGTTTGATCACCTGAACTCTAAGTGAGGGGAAAACACTTCCTCACAGGACTGTAATTGCATTTAAAGCCAAAGCATTCCAGTTTTTGCTGCCATCAGAGCCTCTTTTTTTTTTTCCTCTGATCTGATGAGGCACGCGCCCTCGACTGACTGATCTAAATCACAGCATTGCATTAGAGCCAGATCTATTTTAACAAATTCCCTTCTACCTGTCACATTAACCATAATGACTGGCAGTTAATATTGAGGGGCACGATGTACCTGGACACAGACGATAGACATGCAGCAAAGCTTTTAATAAGATTTGCTTTTGAATGCTTCATCATGCTTTGTGTGGCTACTTGTCAGCCGTGGATGCAAAAAGTCGCCTCGCTGTGAGTGTGCGGGAGTTTATATGGGCTGCATGATGAATAGCTAGTGTCAGGTGTTACCATGGGGATGATTACTTGAAAGCAGCCAAGGCAGTATAAGCATTTGGGATTTCTAGCCAAGCCATCAAATGCTTGGCAGGCCATTTATTTTGAATATACAGGTAGTTTCAGGCGATAGGAATCAGCCTTTGTATGTGTGCGTGTGTGTGTGTGTGTGTGTGTGTGTGAGTCGGTGCGACATAGACAAAAGAAAATCACGGCGAATTTCTGTCAAACAGCCGTTTCACATTTAATTACAAAGCAGCGGTGACACACATCGGCGTCGCCATCAGCTTCCATAGAACTCTGGTAAAAAGGACCAGACAGATCTTGGCTCCAACGGCGAGGAAGCTTTTTATTGTTTTGTTTTGTTTTCCGTGTCTATCCTCATTTTCTCGTCGAACGCGTAGAAGGAACGGTCCCTCCGCCCCACGAAGCGGAGCCAGTCGGCCTTCTCAGTCACGGCCTTGTTGCCGATGCGTCCCACAGGCCATAACAAAAGCGCCGCCAAAAGCAACCTCTCCGAACTTTGACTGGCAGCTCGGTGGAGCGATGTGCGCCGATGTTCGCTCTGCGGAGATTTTTCGCTAGGATAGGAGTTTTCCACGTAGCATCCGCTGATCCCTGTGGTCTTTTCTCCTTTTCTTTTCTTCACCAATTTGGGACATCTGCTTTAAAACCACAGCACACCCCCACAAGGTTTACTGAAAAGTCTTTCTCTTCCTGCCTCTCTCCAACCGTGCCCTTTCCCCCCCTCCATCGGGGAGGATTTGCGATTCAAACCGGGTTGAGGGACCTAAACCCCTCTATCTCATCGGCAAACATACAAACGCATAATCTGCTCTTTCTTTCCACTCCATTCTCATGCATGCTAATGATCTCCGTTGGCCCCTCTTTTCACACAGCGCCGGAGCTTTGAAACCCACCCTGGCAGTCAGATGTGGTCTTTCACAAGCCGCATCACGCTACATTTTCATCCATTCTAGTGTACAAAGGACAGTGTTCCCTCTGATGTTTCACCTCCTGGCAGATCGGCGGTGTCATCACGGCCTCCCCGTCAAACACACACAACGCAGCTGTGAAATCTCCCGGCTTCACCTTGTCAGAGCCCGGCCATTATCAGAAGGACGCTCTGGGAAAATCGTGGTGGCAACTAAAGTGTCCTGTCACTGCATGGAAACTAAAACCAGCCGGGTTGTGTTGAATGAAGCCAGCGAAGCCTCTTAAGCTCGGTAAATACCGCGGCAGATACATCTGTGTCATCCAAACAAAGAAAACACTGTGGAGCGTTGAAGTGTTTATGAGATGGATTAGAGAGATCCTCAGTTTCAAGATAGGATAGTGGGGTTTTTTCTTGTTTGTTTGTTTGTTTTTACATTCAACACCTTCCTCACAATGAATTTTTAGGGGATTTCATGTGTTTGTCCAAAGAAGGGCGTGTGAAGTTGCGTTTCCATTAACCATAGAATTGTACAAATTTAAACTACAAAAATAATTTCGCCTAAAGAAACACTCCAGTTTTGATAAAACTTGTGTTTTTTGATAAAAGCTGCATATCAGCCGTATCAAAATCAATGTATTTTGCAAAACTGCAACGGAAACACATTTTTCGCACATGATCAACAACCGAGATGTCACTACTGGCGGAAATGCTGAAGAAGATAACAGGAAGCAGTAGTGTGATGATGGTTTCTTTTTGTTTTACTTTGTTTTTTGGACAATGTGCAGCTGACTCACATCTTTACACACTTCATAAAAAGTTGTGTCATTCCAACATGTTGAATCCATAGCTCTTCTGTAAAATCTCTCAGTACAAATTTCCCCAAAATGCCGCAGACATAGCCGCTCAAAAGTAGGCAGGGTTTGGCACCGACGTCTCCTCTGATTGGCTCATAGATCATGAGCACCATGACTGAATTGTGATTATAATCTCATGTAACCGTTTACATGTCGTTGCACTGATTTGTAATGACTTATTGCATAAACAAGCTTATTCACCTGTGATTTTAGCTTAATTTCTTATGTAATGGAAACATCAACATTTTGAAATTGTTTGTTTTACATTAGTTAAGTATTCATTTGTAGTTTGAAGTGAAAAGAAAAGAATGCATGATTTTAGTATGCATTCTTAATAGTCTTTAGTCCCCTCTACTCTGATGCCCCTAAGTATCAACATAGTTCTAGTTCTGGTGAATGACAGTCGTGAGACAAGCATGGGGAGAAAGGATCTCCATTAAGATAAAACCAAAATTGAACACTCTCAAAGTCCTCAAGCAAATACAAAGTTTCTCAAATGCACATTTACTTACAGAGCAATGACAGAGTGAAACTCTACCATTAACTCTGAGTAAAGCTGAACAGAAGTCACTTTTTAATTGACAACTTCTTGAAATTGGGCCTCTGCCTCTTTAAAAATGAAACTCCACCTTCAGGAATCATCACATCATCACTCCTCTAACCCTTTAACGTTCTTACCAGCGTTGCACTGAGAAGTAGCTCGTATAACGAGCTTAGTTCCACCAGGTGTTGCTAATTGCTGCTGGCTAGTCTGAAGGACCTGAATGGGGGAGTCACAGCAGGGAGTTGCTCCATAATGCAGACGCTCAGAAGCTTGGAAGCTGTTACATACTGCAGCTTCAAGTTTGATTGAGAATTTGTGGCAAGATATCAAAGATATACAGTAGTTTGCCAACACTTTCCGTCCGATCTGATTGATCTGGAACTGTTTTGCAAAAGTTTGGAGCATTTTTAGTCTCTAGGTTTGGATTTAGTCAATAATTCTACAAGGCATCGACTCAAGAGTGGAGAATATAAACTAATTCTTCACTTTAGATTTTTATCCTTAATAATAATTAAAAAAAACAAAAAAAAAAACGGGTTAAATCCCAACAAAATACATTAAAGGTTTTAGGATGTGATGACAGAGTTTGCGTATAGAGGGAGTGTGAATACTTTTGGAAGCTGCCGTTACCAGGACGACAGCTGACGTTGCTGTTCTGCTGCCGGAGATCACGCTGACAGAACAAGCTCTGGTCCGATAAGGCTTGTCCAATTTTTGTGCGTGGATTTAGGCCAGCGCTGGATCATGTGTGGTGACCTAAAAAGGGCAAAGATAAAGGCTTGGCCCGACTCCGCGCGTCGTCCGATGCCAGGTTAGCGTGCCAGTTCTGGTCGCTGAGCCTGAACTTCCTCTGGCCTGCTTGACTCGGACACGAGTGTCATGGCTACCTTGACGAGTGAAACTCTGTGTTGCCGCTAATTACATTTTTTAAATAGCTTTCTAGAGAAACCTGAGGGTAATGTGATTCATATTTGATGCTCTCTTCATTGCGAGAAGAGGGAGAGAGAAATGCTTTAGAAACGTTTTGCTGCCATCCTCTTCCACTTTTTGCTTAGCTTGCTCTTCCCCTCCTGTCTGAAGCCAGTCAACCATAGAGCCCAACGAACCCAGAGACAGCTACTGTCAGGATTTTCTTCATTCCCGACTCCGGCTGTGAGACTGTAAACTCGACCACTTGTGTCATCCAATTCATCCGTTCGCCTCCTTCCCTTTGACTGTTTACGTAAATGTGGGTTTTTAAAAGTCACGCAGAAATAATAGTCCTTGCATTTCCACTCCTACGGTGAGTTGAGGTAATTCTTTATTATCAGGATGTTGAAAGAAATTCTCTAAAAGCCTTCTAGCTGACTCAAATCGCAGCAGCCAGAGTTCCTGTGAGAGTAAAGAGTTCATATTTTGATTTTAGCTTCTCTTCACTGTCCTCCCCCCTGTAGATTTAGGTTTTCTTTCTCTCATGAAAAGCTCCGCATGGCCATGCTCTCTTTTATATTATAGAACTGAATGTTCTTTAAGTTCCTTGTTGCTCTCAAATTGTAGGTTTTCTCCTGGTTCCCCAACTGCAGCGGCGTCTTAAAACTCCACCCCCCCTCTTATGAAATGCATATTATTGTTTATTTTTCTTCCACCATCGATAATGAGGCTCTTTTTTTTCCTCGTCATGTTAAAAAAGTGAGACTTGGATAACTTTTTCAGATATAACTTTTTCCACATATGTGACATAGAATATGAAAACCAGATTCATTGTAATTCTCCAATTGAATTTTAACAGAGCCAGTCAGAGAGAAGAAGTTGTGAACGATGACATGACCTATTTCAGTTCCTGATTCTACAGGTTAGGACTCTTGGTTTCTCTAGCACAAATTGTGGCAAGTCATAGTTCAGTTGCTGTATAACATCTTGACAAAGGTTCAGATAGCTTATTTTATCATTTGAAAACAGTTCTTTGTATTTAGGCTGGTTATCTTTGGCTACAGTTTAATAGCCAAAGATAACCTTAGTGACCTAAAGTGACTAAGGTAGCATTCACACCTGTTTAATCAAACTCCAGCCGGTTTGCCTACTAAGTCTGGTTTGTTTGGGGAGGTGTGAATGTGTAATCGAACTCTGATGTGGACCAAAAAAGCAAACTCTGGTCCGCCTGCAAACTATGCCTCGGTTTGGTTGAAGTGAACATTGGTGCAGTTTGAATGCACATGTGAACGGCAAGCGGACCAGAGACCACTCTAAGTGGACAACAGTGCAGTGCGTTCTGGGTAAATATAACCAGAACAAATGTCTAGCCCTAGCAGGAGAAATGTGGTCTTTTTTCCCAAAAAAAATCCTACAGTCACTAAAATCTGATGCCACTCCATTTTTGTTCACATTTCATGAAAAAGGAAGTTGTGCTCAGTGTCTTCTTCGGTGGTTTTCATTTCGTTTTCCTCAACGGTTCTTGTTGCAGTGCCACCACAGGCGACGGGGGGAACAGGTTTCTCTAGTGCTTTGGTTCGTTTGACACAGTGTGGCGTGAAAGTGAACTGCAGCAGCTGAAAATGTAACAACTGGTTTGGTCAAATTCGGTCAAACCGAGTCAATCGGACTTTTCAGGCGTGCTTCCTGACGTCTGCACGGAAGTAAATATACTAGCTGACATGCTAGTCCAATCTTTTCACCTCTTTGTATACCTTTGCCTCTTAATTCTCCCCTCCCGTCCTCCTTTCGCCTGACCTCATTCACTGCTCTGTCCTCTGCTGATTCTCCCCTCCTGTTTTGGCTGTGGCCTCCAGATCAGCAGCCCTGGCTCAGCAGCAGCAGCAGTAGCGCATCAGGGCTGCTGATGACAGGCAGGGGAGGGGAACGGTGGCTTTAGCAGATTTTCTGCTGCACAGTTTCCCTCCCTTCAGAGTCGACAGGGCACTGACACCGGTTAGTCAAAGGCAGTGGCTGCACAGGCTGCTTTAATGGATCCCACTCGCAGCTCCAGCTGCAGGCTGACAGAGCTGGAGAAGCACACACACACACACACACACACACACACGTGCACACGCAAAGCCACTGTTATGCTAATCACTCGTCCCCCAGGCTTTTTATGACAACAGTGCTGAAAGGTAAAGGCAAAATTGGAAAACATTATTTACCATCACAGGAGTGTGTGCGGAAGGCATGTGTGCAAAGAGAGCAGGGACTCCGGCGTTGCAGGCCCTCTTAATTAAATGTGAAGAAATCATTTCATGGCAAAAAAGAAAAAGAAATGCTGCTTTTTCCACCGCTCCACATTTCTTTATTTTTTTCTTCTTTAGATGTGAAAGCTCCAGCAAAGATTATAGCGGCACGCAGTGCCAGCTGTTTGGCTGAAAATGTTCCCACGTTACAGTTAGAGCGGGGTGAGAGGGAGTAACAGATTATCATTAACAAGATTACTGTAATCTGGTTACAAGAAATGCTTGGTATAATCTATTAGGATTCAAAGAAGGAAGATTTCTGTTTTTTGGGGGGGTTTTTTACCGAGTGTCTGATTTTCATGTTAAATAACATTTTGATGGAGGCAGATTGAGAAATTCTACATTTCTTACAGGTCGGTAGGGGTTAATTACTACGTGTTGGGGTATAACAAGATCCCGCACCAGGAGATGTCTCCATATTAAAATGGCAGAATATTGAAGTAAAGTCACAATCTGCTGTCCGGTTTCTCGTTTATCTGGTGAAGTAAGAGTGAACTAGAATAATTGGGACTCTTGATTCGAAGGTGTGTGTTTTAAGGTCCCACTAGCTGCGTTTCCATTGACCACATAATTGCATAATTTGACTTTTCGAAAATAAAAACTCAAAATGGAAACGCGGTAATTTCGAAAACCTTGATTAAAAACTTTTGGCACCAAGATTAGATGTTTTTGTTGTGTTTTTTTTTAGCCGTATTGAAGTTGGTTTATTTAGCAAAACTGCAACAGAAATACTTTTTTCACGTCACACGAGTCATACAGTCAACAACTGGATGTCGCTACTGGCACAAACCTCGAAGAAGACGACGGCAGGAAGTAGTTGGAGGGTGAAGGCATGGCATTTTTTTTTAGATAACTTATCTTGCAAACAAACTTACTCACGTGATTTTAGTTGCGTTTCTTATTTAATGGAAACACCACAACTGTGAAACTGTTTTTTTTATATTAGCTGGATATGGACAAAGTTTTGCGCACATTTGTCATGGAAATTCAGCTGATGTTTGAAGCTCTTTATAAAAATTAAAAAAAAAAAAAAAAGAAATCAAGTAGTTCTTGAGTTGACCTTTTGTCAAAATGGCTGCCAAAACACGCTTGCGAAAGTCGTAAAGAGACCGCCACCTTTTGACATCAAATATCAGGAAGCATTTTGGGCTAAAAACAAAGTGATAGACAAGAAACAGATGATACATGCTAACCTAATATTTTATTCTTAGTACAGATCTGCTGAATATTGTTAGAAAGTTCAGGCAAATTCATTCATCTGATAGTGACTGAAGTTTAAACCTTTGAGTCATGAGTACTTTGTGACTTTAGGCAACTTAATTACCAAAATATGATATGATTTGTAATAATAAATACAAATGGACTTGTTTAGCCAAGTCCTTGGTACCTAAAACTTAACAGGAAAAGAAAAAACACTGAAAATATATTTGTTTTATAATTTTAGAATATGACACACAGGACTAAGCTTTACAAGAGTCAAAGATTGATCTAAATTATTATTAAAATAGATTTAATGTTTAACAATATATTTTTTTTATTATTTTCGTTTTCTTACAGTTACTAGCTGAATGGAAATGTGGAGAACATTGTGACCTGCCCTACATTCCCAGTTTATAGTGAGGAACAGAGTTGGTGAAAATGCTGTTTAGTTATCATATCCTCGTCCTCCTTCTCATTTTGTTGGAGATTTTTAGGTGCAATTGGTTCTGCTTCTGCCTCTTACCATGCCAGCTCTATTGACTATTTAGTTCAGGTGGTCCTACTCTCCTGCGCTTCTCGGATTGCTTCCTCTGTGTTTTTAAATCATGTTTCCTCTGATTCCTTTAGGGTTTGTTTGTTTTTTTTCTTCTCTCCCCTAAATATGAGACTATTCTCATATTTAATCAACTCAAATTCAAAATTAAAATGTCAAACAGATCAAACCTGACCTACACTCCAGAGATTTGTTCATATTTCTTCAAAATTTTGAGATTTTCCATATGTGAACACATAAAAAAAACAAAAACAAAAAAAAAACAATTCCAAAGCGTTTCCATCCTTAGGAAGACCTCAGAATTAGATGAGCTTAAAACCTGAACGTTTTGGTCTGATTGCTGTCTGTGAAAAGATGAGGTAGCGCTAGTTCTCCCAAGAACATATCCCAAAAGTCCCTGTCCTTTTTCACATGAACCCAATGTCCTGCGTCTAAGCTAACTACTATAAATTGCTGATATTTGGTAAAAGCGACGAAGATGCCACCATGGTTACACAGATAATGCTTTCAGAATCTATTTAAGTGGGAAAGAGGAAAGAATGGCAAAGAAGACTAACAGTTTGTAAGCACCGAATGTCATCGCTGGCTAACTGTTAGCTTCTAATGAAGCTAAATTAGCATGTGCTTCAAAGCTTCACCTTAAGTTGTAAATGAGCCTGAAACTGTGTAGCATTTATCAATTGTAGAAGCCTTCACCTCTTTTAAATCCTTTTGGAAACATTTTGGTGACCCCATTGGGAAAAAACAAGAAAAACAGGCAACAGAACTACAGGTAAGGTAGTTTTTAAGCATTAGCTGCTATTAGTAGTTAAGGTATCAGTGATATTAGCTTGCTATCAGCCGCAGATGATGCTAAAATGAGCATTTCTTTCAAAGCTCTTACCACTGCCTCAGAAGTAGTTTTCATATTTACTCTCTGAGGACAAACACCAGAGTTTCTTAGTTTTCCAGAAAGTCTAATGAAAATCTCATCACATTCCATAAACACAACATTGTTTTGTCTTCTCCTGCTGACTCCATAAATCTTACGGCCCTACTGTTTCACGTGGTTAAATAATTCATTTTTACATAAATGGATTAATTAGTTTAATTAATCATGCAGCAGTGCTTTTTTTTGGTAAATGCAGATTACTGAAAGTGATGTCAAGGTTGAGTCACGTTGCGAACGTCTTTCTTCCTGCGGCCCAATGCAAACACGACTTTTCTGATTCGCAGCCCAACACGCTTAACCGATGACGTAAAGTTAACCTTTTAGTGAGAAGTTCAGAAATGCAGTCGGACCGTTTCAGGTTTTTCTTGACTGTCAGACATAATCAGTGCAGCTGTAGATGTTTAGCTCCCTCCCTCTCCATCCTTTGCTTCCCTTCACACCCTCGACTCCCCCCCTTTTTTTTCCTCTTCTGGATATTTCAGAATATTCAATTAAAACAGAAAACTATATTGCATGAAAAACTTCTGAAAGGGCTTTGATTTCCGCTTGTGCTCTCAGTGCAGGCGCAGAGATTCCTTCCAACGCAGAGCAACTATAGCAGGTCGTTAAAGAGCCTGAGTTTTCAGTGTCTGTCCTCACAGTTTAGGCTTAGTGCTGCCTGCCTTCCCCGTAAAGAGGGTAGTTTTCCATTGATGAGCCCGCACAAGCAGCCTCAGCACCAGCACTGGCAGCAGCAAATCACTACTCTGTTAAAAGGCCCTGATGCGTAGCAAACCTCTCCTGCCAAGCCCTGCCCGCTCCAAAGCTGCCTGCTCTCACCTCACCCTGCCTCCCTCTGTAATTGGAGGCATTAAACTTGCTTTGGACAGGATGGCAAATGAGCCCTTTGAGCCCGGGAGAGAAGTGACGAGTGCGTTAAAAAAGACGGGGGGGCCAGTTTAAATCTGAACAACAGCCTCCAAATCCAGCAGATTTGTACGCGCCTCTCTCCCTCCCGCGGAAGTCCAAGTCTGGTCCGGTTTAGAGGCCGCGCTGCGGCTAATCTGGCAGTAATCGTCGGGGTCGGCGCAGTGACGTCTGGATCTGCCTCGAAGCCGAGCGACCGGCGGCGACCAAACAACGCTTGGCGCTGGGGATGCTTTCTCGACTTTCCCACTCTGCCAAGCTCGCTCATTAAAACCTCTGTGAGAACGCGTCGCAGCTGATTTCTCCCCACTAATGGCCTGTAATACAGTGGTGAGAGATTTTCCTTCAGGTTTGCAGCCATTTTGCATCATCTTCAAAGACGCAGCAGTTGGAGGGGGGGAGAAAAAGAAAGCTTCTGTGAGATGGAGGTGCTGTGAATGTTGTCTCTTGGTGAGCATCTGTAAACGCTTTAGATGTTTAATGGTAAGCAAGATGCAAATTCTCACTTCCTGTGTCGGTTCTCATAGGAAATGGTTAAATGCAAAGACATTGGTGATTAAAACGCCGGCCCGCTCGTTTTAGTTCCAAGCTCGAGGATTTCTCTGTAGGCAGAGCAGATGCGCGTTTATCTTCTCTCCTGGCAGCAGGTGGCGCTGACACGCGTGATAAATGCCAGCGGCCTAGCTGCTGACCAGCCGCCGTCACATCCTGTGAGAGCTCCGCTGCGGGATCGGCGAAGACAGAGGGGGTCAGGGGTCAGCAGCTGCGTTTCCATTTACCAGAGAAACCCGCAAATTGAAAGTACGAAAATACATTTGCTTAGCACAAATCGATTTTGGGGAAAAGTTGTCATTCGAACATGTTGAGTCCACAGCTCTTCTGTAAAATGGCAAATCACAGACTACAATTTCCCCAAGTACAAGTGGAGTCTCGCTCCCACGCCTAAATCTGATTGGCTGGTAGATGATCGCTGGTGTCATGGCTTAAACTTTACCTTAAAATTGCACAAATTGAAATCACGAAAATAAATGAGTTTAATGGAAACATGCCATTTACTAAAACTCACGTCTTTTGATAAAGAGCGAGGATGAGGTGATTTTTCAGCTGTAGGGAACTCCATGTATTTCACAAATCTGCAATGGAACCACTTTTTTTTTTTTTGCATCACACAAGTCACGTGACCAACAGCCGGATGTTACTACTGGCGGAAACGACACAGACGACGACAGGAAGTGGTAGGAAGAAGATGGGCTGTGTTGGTTTTCTTGTAGCTTTCCCAGAGCTCACAGCATCGCGCCGCTCATAAAAAGTTGTCATTTGAACATGTTGAATCCGGAGCTCTTCTGTAAAATCAAAAGTGACCCCCAAAAAAGCCGCACATTCGCAATGGAAACGCAGCTCGTGTTTCCAAATCTACAAAACACAGATGGAGCAGAACCGTTCAGCGCCACTCGCTTTGGGTGGCAGACTTTTTTTTAAATGAAAGGAAATGTTGTTGTTTTATGTTTTACAATAGAGCCACACAAATATTTGAGGAGAATGATAGGTGCACAAAGGTAAAGACAATGCACAAATGTTAACCAGAAAACAGAGGTTAGCCAAAAAAAACAAAACATGACCATATAGTAAATATTCTATTTTTCTTGCAGTTATATTGCTGAATTGATTAAAGCGTAATTAATACCTTTAATCAGTTACAATCAAAGTTTAAAATATGAGCTTCCATGTTGGATTTTGGATTCGTACGTCCAATTGTGTGGGAGTCTGCTCCTCGACGCGCGAGAGCCCCGGGAGCCTCTCAGTGGCCAAGCCTGCTCCGTCAATACAGACGCAGGGTGACGGCTCCGCTGCGCGTCCTGCTCAGCAGATTAAAGCCAAACAACACCGACGCTTGGTGAAAGGCCAGATTAACTTTGCCTCCTTGAAGCCTCTCCAGCAGCAGCGGAGACAGAAATCCCCACAACGGTCCTGCGGTCTCGCTAATTGGCGAGCAACGCCGGTCCGGGCTTTGATTAATCTTAAATCTTAATGAGTTCACTCAGAGCCGCTGTGATATTCCGACTGAGGAGGTAAAACACACTCGCGATTCCCTTCGTTTCATCCCCGCGGTTGCATCAGAGGAGACCTGGAACTTTCGGCCCAGTGAACCCGCCGAGGAATCAAAGAGAATACCAGAGATGTGTTTAATAATTTATTTGCATATGATTATCGTAAAAATACTGAAAGAGAAATACTTATTTTTGTTCTGGTTTTCTCACATTTTCTTTTTTTTTTCTTTCTTTTTTTTTTTTACAATCTAGTACACCTTTATCTGCACAGGAAAACTCTGCCCCTAACAGACACGTTTTCTTCTTTCACGGCGAGATTCTCTTTAGCTTTAGATACGGACAGACTAAGGATGTCCCGATCCGATCCCAGGTATTGGTTTGGGCTTTTCATAAATTGTTGCTATGTTGGCATTTCAGGCCTCTTGTCTGATTTTTAGCTCTAGCTAGCTGTGCAGTTGTTTCTTTTGTAAACACATTTCCTTCATGGAACTCATAATAGACGCCACATGTGTCACAAATCCACCCTTCCTGAATGTCTTAGTATTTTTTTTTTTACCCCGACTAATGAAGTTCACAGTGATAGAGACTGTATTGGCTGCTGCAGCTCCTAGTCTGTCAGTCATATCTTGTCAGTCATACGACTTTGATGTGTCCAACTGTCCCAAAAACAAAGAGAACGACTTCTTTCAAGTTTTATCTGCAACCAGTTAACTAGAAATGCAATAAAATATTTTACAAGCCAAATTATCAGCAAAAACTTTTTTTTTTTTTTTAAACCAGAGTAAGAATGCTAACGCTAAGCTAGTAGGCTAGCAAGTAACTCCATATTTCGAGTCAGATTATAGAAACAATGAAGCTGCGCAGGTTTCCACTGGACAGGATCTGATGACATTTTCAGTTTGATAAACTTCAGTATAAAAAACTGTTTAACTATATGAAGTCTAAAAATTGATGCAGAAATGTACAATGACCTTATTCAAAACGGCTACTTCTGTCGGAATAATGCAACATTACAACAATGTTAGCTATAGCATTTATAATTTTAATTTCAGTATATATGGATTTAATGAAAAAATGGGTTAAAATTCACTAAACTTAGGTCTAGTCCACATGTAACCAGATATCTGGGGGAAAAAATACATTTTTGTTTTAGCCTTTCAACCACACAAAAACTCAGTTTAATCACTAAGAACAATTATTTATTAAAACTCTGACCAAAGTGCAGATTGGAGAAAACTGTGTGTTTCCATGTACAAAGAAAAACAGAGACTTCGGGTCTTGCAAATTAGTCGAGGACAAATGTGCCAATATATCCGCTTTGACAAGATTCCCAATCGACATCGTCTTGTGTTTTATTAACTTTATGTTCCAACATGTTGCTTAAAAGTAGTTAAACCTTTCTATCTGTCGACAGAAATGAGCCACTTGGTGCCGTGTTTAATTCCTGACAGGAAGTTGTGTTTGTGTTGAAGCAATTTGATTGATCATAGGCTTCAGCTTTGTGCTACGCTGCCCCCTATGGGTTTGGCATGTTTAAAAAAAAAAACCGCTCAAGGGAGGATTTGTGTGGGTTCATGTGGATGAAAACCTTTCTGAAAACGATCCCGAGTGCAATACTTTATAAAACAATATGAGGAATCGTTCAGCTTAGGCGTTTTCCGAAACGACTCGGATCGGTTTCGGGACATCCCTGGTAATGACCGTCAAATTCCCTCATCCGTTTGCTTTATGAAAACATAACAACAAGCAGATAAGTGAAGGCCCCGCAAAGGGCCAAAGTCAGGTCTGATAGCTGTAACTGCTCAGTGGTTTGGTCTAATACAAACATGGTGTTATATACAGGCAGTCGGTTTAGATAGAAACTGCACTGACAGCTGGCGTTCCGAGGAAAACACTGATTAGGAAGAAACAAAACAATGGATGATTTGTTCTGCAGGGTTTTTTTTTGTTTTTTTTATACCTCTGAGTCAGTTTTAAGTTCCTGCTAATCTGCGATTCTTTTTTTCGGAGTAAAATCTGCAGCTTTGCTTGGGGCAGGAAGAAGCCTGACTTCGATCCTGACACAGTCTGCTCAGTGATTTTGAAGATAATTAGCCTGTCTGAGTCAAACGTCTCCTTAATTCACTCATTCACGTCTGTCTGGTTTCTTACTATGTGGGAAGACAAAAAACCCCAAAAAAAACAAGCTTTGTAATAAAAAAGTTAAGCCCAAGTAAAAAATAAAATAAAATAAAATAGCATTATCAGGTAACAACTTAGCATTCAAAACGATGCGTTTTATGAGTCAAGGGAGGTTAAGAAAACGTGGACGTTAAAGCCCGAAACAGCAAAATGCCACCGAAGCAACAGCGAATGTGGAACTTGGTAAGTACGTTTCTCGTGACAGAGTTTCCACTTTGGCATGCACATGACGTGTCCCGCACAGTGTCAGCTACGTCTCGCCTCCGACGCGGAGACGCGTGGGGGGGGGGTTGGGAGAGGGTGAAGACTCGGATGCTTTGTACAGATTCGTAAAACACGGATCTCCCAGTACGTTTCTGTGGAAGACGGTATTTAAGAGGAAGAGGATGAAAAGTTCCTTTTTTTTTTTTTTTTTTTTCTTATCGCCAAAAATAACTAAGGAACGTATTTGGTTGGGATTAAACAAACTACAAAAGAAAAAAAAAGGTCGAGCAGATTGATACAGAGGTCAAGCTGTATTGAAGGTTGGGTTTGCTTCATCTTGGCACTGTCGCGTCATTTAGACGTTTGTTTGCGAGCTCGCCTTTCCTCGGTGAGGCGACGAGAAGGAAATACTGATTCCCAACCAGCGGAAAGAAACAGGAAGGAAAAAAAAAAGAAAACACATGCAGGCATGCAAACACAACCTGAGAGGGTCCATTAAGAAGTTTGGCTTCATGTCAACAGTCACAAATCCACAAGTGTCAAGTAATGAACACACACACCGCAATGGGAAGTTGTCTTTATACAGACGTTAAGTCTCCAGTGGGAAGGACGTCTTCGAACCGGTCCGCTTTCATTGCCGTCATCTTTTATTCCCTGCCCTCTTTTTTTGTCGTTGTTGTATTTTTAGACTTTGTACATTGGATTCTCCTCGTCAGAGTTCATAGGTAGTTTTTTTTGTTTGTTTTTTTTTTCTAAATCTCCTTCTGTATGCGTTGCAGCAGTTCACACTCTGATGGGAAGAGTCTGGCTCATCTGTTGCCGGATGATTTCCTGACTGTCTTCCGGACTCTTCCTGTTGTGCCCCGGCAGCGTTCCTCCCAGCCGCAGCAGATCCCTGCCAAGACAAAACGCCACACAGGTCAGCATCGAGTTCTGAGACGCCAAAGCCGCCGCGAGTCCGAGTCTTTCTGTTGAAGCCGGATTAAGGTCTAACCCATGTTTGTGTCAGAGGAGCTCGATTCTGCAGAGTTCCTCACTCTTAGATCCTACGATTGCAAATAATAAAATGCGACATCGTGGGAATAAGCCGTGAAAAGTGCTGATCGAAGCCTCGACTTGTAAACGGCTCCAGAGCCAGGCCAGAATCTATTCATCACGTTTTCAGTTTTTAATAAAACTTCAACATATTTCTTGGCTATCTTTGGGACACCAGCGCCCGAGTGTCCTTTGTTCCCCGGCCAGTGTCCTTGTTTTTAAGGCCCGTGTGGCTGGAGATGCTGAAGCAGATAGCGCCGCATCTCATATCCCCTCTCTGCATCCCCTTTATCTGGCTGCGGCATCGTCCAGCAGCCAATGGCGACGCAGACGCTCTGTAAATCATCGCTCTGACAACATGATTCTTCTCCTCTCCCCATCCATCACTCGCCGCCGCCGCATACAGATGAGGCCATAAATTAATCATTGGCATGTCATCGGCACACAGCCACGGTGGAACATGCAGACGCGCGAGCAACACAACGCAAACAGGAGCGCGCGCCTTCCCCTTCTTCCCGCCGGTCGCGTTCGCCGGGCGCGCCCTCCCCTGATGCATTAAAAAGCTCATTAGCAACCTAATTAAACACATTCCTCTCTTTTAGCTTCTCCTCAATCTCCCTTATTACTCACACTTCATCACCTCCTGCTTTTCCACATCAGCAGCCCGTGTGCCGCTTTCTGTCCTATCACCTACATTCCAGCATCCAGCCAAGTGGAAGGGGAATTAAAGCGAGGTCAGCCATTAAATTTCCACACACAATTAGCTTCGCAGAGCCCAAATCCTGGCAGAGGAAATGCCCTCAGGGGACTCCGTGTTAGAGTGAAAACTGTGAGCCAAGGAGCCGGTACCCGCACCTGGAAACTGAATGTGTGAATTCTGCTGTATGCGTCTGTCTGTCAGCCAGCCCGGCGGCGTAGACAGTGCTGAAGATCCGCGTTTGATTCATTATACATCACCAGCCGATCAGGTGTTCTGAGCACCCGCTAATGTTGTTGACTTGAATTCCAGGCTAACAAAATTCAGAACAGACACGTCGGCATGCCGGAGCGCTACAAGTCGGCAAAAACTCAGAAGGAGAAAGCTGGGAAAAAAACAACAACAAAAAACCCCAACACCTGGAGGCGAGCACAGCTACCTTCGACATCACATCTCTGCTTCCACCAAGAAGTGTCAGGGACTCAGAGGCAGACATCCGTCTGGCAGCAAAAAGGCCCTTCAGCGCAAAGAGGTATCCTATCGAGTCAACACGGAGTATAAAGCAAAGCAAAGCCAACAAGCACGCACCTTGTTGTGCTTCTCTTCAGGCCAGACATTACTTTTTTTTTTTATTTTATTTTTTTCTGTGACATCTTATTCCAGCAACCCAGAGGCGCAGCGCTGCCCGTCTCCGGAGCAGCAATCTTTATCTTGCGCTGAGCGCCGGTCATATACAATACCGAAGACAATTTCACACAAGGAAGAAGGAAAATGCATTACTGCTTTATTTTCTGCTTCCGTCATGGAATAACCTCCAGACCATTTTGAGTGCTGATGGAGGGGAAAAAAAGAGGACTGATTGTTTTTTTTGTGTGTGTCAAACTTTGCCCACAGTAGCAAAGTTGCCTCCATTTACAAACACGTTGCCTTTTATTTTAAAGTGACAACCGTCAGAACAGACGGAGGATTAAGAATGGCGGTGGGGTAACCTCCAGATGGACATCCGTTTGGGGAAAATGTCAAATGCGTCACTAAAAGTCAATGCCTGGACGCACCTGTTCAAACACCTTCACTCAATGTACAAAGGTTCGTAGTTCAGATGTCAGAAGCATTAAATTAAAGCGGCAGGACGTAAGTTACATAAAAATTAGCTTTTTACTTGTTTAAACTGTCACCATGTTGTGAAAGATAATCCGTGAAAAGATCAAACTCCTTCACCTCCTACCTGAGCTGCTGTTACCGTCTGGAGAAAAAACAGCCAATCAGAGCCAAGAAGTGGGTCATAGCGCAGTCAGTCATCCTCATGTACTTGCTGCTAAACGTGTCGATAGCAGAGAAAACATCTCACCGTTACAGGAAAGTCGTTTATCTGCCGTCATTTGGTGGCTATGCTAACTAGCCTTAGCATTCACAACATGCTATGCTCACTGCAGTGTGGCTGGGAGAAGGGAGGATGAGCAGCGCCACACATAGAGGTGATCGACAGCGCTAAGGCCCGCCTCCTATCGGTGATTGCTTGTTTCTAGTTGACACTGGGAGAAAATAGAAGAACTTTTTTTTTTTTACCGATTATACTGTCACAACATAGAGACATTTTCAACAAATTTGTAAAAAATAAATAAATAAGTTTGCAAAATTTACATAAAGCAGCTTTAAATGTAGTATAATATCACAATAGTATAATATCACAGCAAAAAAAATGTAGAAAAATCCAAACTTCAGTTCAGTAAAATGATATAGTGGAGAAAACAGTGAAATCTATCACTGCTTTAAATGTTTTGCTTCTGGCAGTAGGAGATGATCCTACTGGTCCTGAGGCAATTTACACATCTCTGGTCCAGAATCATGGAAACTTGGATGACCTTGGAGGAACATTGATTTTGTGTCTGAAGAAACGCTCGGTGTTCGGTTTTGGACCAGATGGAGCTGCGCAGTATGTTGAGTCGCAGTAGACATCACCGTTTCCAATACAGTCACAAAGAGCCGAATAATATCTCCAGTATCATTTATTCAAACTGTATCAATAAAACATCTGGACAGTTAGACGTTTCTGTCCTCAACTGGTACAGATTTCAGTAAAGCTGAAGAGGAGAAGCTCAGATGATGAGGGAACAAAAGCATAGAGAGAAAAGTGCGAGTTATTCGCCATCAATGTCGTCACTGCAATTTTCAACTCTCTGATTGCACCTTCATGCTATTATAATATTGTGCTACCCCCAATAATGATTCATTTTCAGTTTACTGGCAGAGTTCATTATTTTTTTAAAATCTCCCCTGGTAAGAGTTTATGATGCTCTGCATTCTAATAAGGATCCCTGGGTGTTTGCTGCCCACAGCATTACAGATCCTCTACCATAGATAACAACGGACAGGAAGTGTTTTTTTTTTTTTTTTGTTGTTGTTGTTGTAAAATCCAAGTTTTATCTGATCAAAGCACATGCTTCCAGTTAAAGCCCTTGTGGAGTTTAGCTAGCTCAGTGTTCGTATTTGTGAAGATAGAACAAAAAAAAAAAAAAAAAAAGATAGAAAAACATTTTTGGCATCTATCCCAGGTAAGTAGGAGATTGGTGATCGATTAATATTGCATAAGAATGAACCACTTTTAGCTCTGCTGTGAGAGAGGACTGGCTGACAGACCCGCCAACCAGGTCACATCAGTACCAGCACTGCTAACAGTAACCCCACTGTCAAGAACTTGGTATAAAATAGGTTGCTATATTTTGCGAGTTTCTGGACAAAAAAATAAAATAAATAAATCAGGATTGGCCAAAATCGCAATCTAATGGTTCCCCAAGTTGATCACTCTGCTGGTGAGCTTTGGATATTTTTATTACCTTCCTTTAAATCCTGCTCAGTGCGTTGATGGGAACATGAATATGTGTTCTTCCCCAGCCTAATAGCAAACAACTAAAAAAGAGTTTATGACATGGAAGCTTCTGGATATTTGGATTTCAAGAGTACCAATAGACACAGAATGTGTTTCCACGCTCATGTGCTCAAATTAAAGGTTGGATTTTTTAAATTAAGTTGCAGAAATTCAAGATTGATTTGAGACTTTTTACATGACTTAACCCAAGACAACCACATTTTTCCATATCTACAACATAACTGGCTTCATCCCAGACCTTCACCCCGTCCACAGTAGCTGCATTCCCATTACAAAGGTTTGTCGATATTCCAGTAAAGATGAAAAAACACAATTTCACAATTACCGTTTCCACTAAATAAGAAACGCAATTAAAATCACACGTGATTTTAATTACTTATTTACAATAAGTAAATAAGAATCACACTGTGCGCCATCATCCTCCTACCACTTCCTGTCATCTCCTTTATCGCTTCCTCTAGTACTAACATCCAGCTGTTGACCTCGTGATTCATGTGATGTGAAAAGTTTTTCCGTTGCAGTTTTGCGAAATACATCCATTTTGGATCTGCCAA
This sequence comes from Alfaro cultratus, assembly GCA_903066825.1. NCBI lineage: Eukaryota > Metazoa > Chordata > Actinopteri > Cyprinodontiformes > Poeciliidae > Alfaro > Alfaro cultratus. The sequence continues at coordinate 38,688 of CAEFZX010032224.1, forward strand.
AAAAAAAAAAGAACTCATCCTAGCACACGGAATTCCAATTTGCGCAATTTTAAGGCCAATGGAAACGCAGCCAGCAGATCGTCGAGTTGCTCTGAACACCAATGGTGTTGGGCGTCGGTCTGAGCAGCTCCGGTCCAATCAAACTTACATGTCTGACTCACCCTGAGTAGCTGCTGGTCACCACCTTGAGGCTCGCGGCGTTGCGCAGCAGCTTGTCCAGGGTGCTGACGATGCGCGAGAACTTAGGCCTCAGGTTTCTCTCCTTCATCCAGCACTCCAGCATCAGCTGGTGCAGCACCATGGGACAGTCCATGGGCGGGGGCAGCCGATAGTCCTGCTCTACTGCCGTCATTACCTGACAGAAGGAAAATCTCTCGTAAGTAACAATAATTTAAAGCTAAATGACGTAAACATTGTATCTTCAAGGTCCACTGAATTCAGTGTGGCTGCAGAACGTAGAGACCGGTTCAGTGTTTGAGTTTGTTACTCTGAACGTCGGGGCGCATCCTCCCCACAATTAAATATCAACAGACGAGAACATTTAAAATGAACACCTGAGCACTACGCATGATTTCCACACTGAGACAAAGTTCAATTTATTTTTGATTAGAGAAAAATCTCTGTTCTTCTGCACGAATTGTAATTTTTCAGTCAGAACTTCATTTTGATGAAGTGGCATCAGCTGCCTGGATCGTCGACTTGCTCTTAGAATGCAGATGATGCAGCGAAGACACGACGTCTCCAACACAGACGACAAATCCGTATTATTTTCAAAAGGCGATTAATTCTACAAAAAAGTGAAAAGTCCTGGACTGAGTCTATGCATCAGCTGCGAAGGGAAAGTGTGATGATGCGTAGCTCATCCAGTACAGCTGTTGTTAGTAATTGGTGGGTTCTGAGCTTAGTCTACTTTTTTGTTTTATGCTTGTCAATCTTACCTTAAAAAAAACATCTGAACTTATAATAAATCTATTTTAGACATTGAAAGAACCGTCTTCAAGATTAAATACTTACACATTTCAGGCTTTTACAATACAGGATCATTTAGAAAGTGGCTGTATAATCAAATAAAAAATGCTAACAGGGTAAATTCTGATTGGTCTGGATGAGGCCGATTCTTTTATTGTGCTGGACTGTGAGTAGGATATCAAAGTCATTCACCCCCTAATGCACAAAGATGTCATAATTTCAGAATAATCTTTGTGAGTAAAACCTCTTGTGAAATACAGCAGCCTCCAGAGACGGGGAAGCGGTTTGTCCAGATGAGATGCAGACATGTTCCACCTGGACCTCGCTGACACTCGCGTCCGTCGGATCTCAGCATTTCACACAGAGACTCTGATTTTTGATTAAAGCCCCTTGGGGACCGATAAAGCACTGGTTTGACAGCTATCAACTGAGAAAAGAAGGGGAAATGAACTGAACTGAAAAGAAAAGTAAAGCCAAGTCTCACCAGGGTATCGATGCAGTTTTTGTGTCCCTGTCGTCCCCGAGAAGATCAATAATTCAAAACAGGAGAACAGCAAATCTACCTTAAACATAAGCATCTTTGTTTATCTTCTTCAGCCTGTGATCTGATTCAGGGGTTTTTGTTTCTACTGTGCATTTGGCATCAACCTTTGAGGGGGAATTTTCTGCTGACTAAATGTATGCAAGTTTCACAGGTGAGACTGAACACAAGAAGAAGAAGCCACAACACAAGAAAAGCCACAAAAAAACCAACAAAAAGACACAACAAGTAGCCACAACACAACAAAAAGCTACAATACAAGTTATGCTAAAACTGACGGTATGCTAAACTTACTAGCAACATGCAGTTTTAATGTAAAACAGAATTTATGATCAACTTCAAAGCATAACTTCCGTTGTGGCCTTTGGCGTTACATCGTGGCTCTTGCATTTTGCGAACCCTTCTGGGCCACCGTCCTCGACAGCATTGTGGTACTTTGAAATCTAAGTAATAAGTGAGGAGGAACTTATTTTAAAGTCTGAGAACCACCAATCCAAAACCTATAATTTCTTTTACAGTTTTAGGGGTGTCAAACAAAGCATTTCAATAAAAAACAAAACAAAACAAAACAAAAAAAACTCCCCATTCCTTAGCTACCAGCTAAAATAAACCCCATCATGTTCAACCATGTAGTTCTGACTAACCACATAAAGACTCTGTTTAGTGTCTGTTGGCGTTCTAGTAAGATAATGGCCACTTTCTGTATTATGTCCTGCGTTTGACAGCTGCTCGGTTGGCGCTGTCAAATGTTCCATCCTTCCTTTCAGCGTCTCCGCCAAACTCTAAAAACACTAATCCCAAATGTTGTCACTTCAGAGCTGCTGTGACTGACGCGGAAAACAATAAGTGAAGGAAGAGCACGTCGGCTCATTGATTAGATTTCGCCTAGCAACTGCATTTACCTCCATAAGCTCTGCATGGGCTTCCAGCTCCCCGCAACAATAAAAAAACTGGCATTTGGGAACAATAAAGCAGTTCTGCTGCGCTCCTCTCCTCCCGCTGCTTGTCCTTTGATTTTGTGTCGTGCCTCCAGCCGGCGAGTACCTCTGTTTATATCTCGTATTTGTTGACTCTGTTGCTTATTGAGCAACGGCCGTGGCACAAAGGCTACGGGGAACAATGGAGAGCCTCTGCTTTGATGCTTTTCATTACTGCGTTAGGGTTTTGTTGTGAAAGTTATACATACATTAATGCCATTTTTCATTTTGGTTGCCTTCCCCCCCACCCCCTTGCTTTATTGGTATCGGTGTAACACGTCTCCTTTCTGAAGCGCGATACAGAGTCGGTAGTCCTCGGAGAGTTGCGTGGAGGTGTACAGTACGCACCGCTTCGGCACTTTGCTCAGCGAGGAGGAACCCAGAGATTTCTGTTTTCTTTCCTACAAAGCTCGGCGCTGCAGCTCCAGTGTCTGTGCAGAGCAGATAGCCGACAGGTAACAAGGCCCGTTAAAAAAAAGAGAAAAAAGAAAAAGCCTTTCCTGAGAATGCCTTTTGTGAGTGTGAGGAGGAGAGGCTTTGCAGTATGCATTTGTAGGGTGTGTGCCGGGCTTGAGCTGTAAATAAGGTAGTAAAAAAAAAAAAAAAAAAAAATAAGGGAAGAACACAGGCACACTGCTGCACCGGCATCTGCAGAGAGGAGATAAAGACTCCAGAACAGAGCCGGGGTCCATCGTGTCACTCTGGAAATCAAAGCCACAGCCGCTCACAGGAACTCCCAGCCGGCCCCCGCTAAACTTTAGTCGTAAAACTCTTTGTAAAGGAATTTGCAGGTGTGTGTGTATCGGGGCGGCGGCGCGGCCAACTCACGTCCTGGTTGCTCATGTCCCAGTAAGGCCTCTCTCCGTAGGACACCACCTCCCACATGACGATGCCGTAGCTCCACACGTCGCTGGCCGAGGTGAACTTCCTGAAGGCGATGGCTTCTGGCGCCGTCCACCGAATGGGAATCTTTCCTCCCTGTTCACACACACACGCACACACACACATCGCTACTATAGAATGTATAGCAATCCAAAAACAATAGAGCAGTACAAAAACACAAAGCCCCGCAAGTTTTCACACACCACTAACTTCTTTGTATTTCCTGGAAAAAGGAACTTATGGAAGGGTATTTTTGAGATGTGTTTTTATCATCTTGACCTTTGGTTGATGATACCTGTTGTGTTGAAAGGTCACAGATGCGAAATGATCCAGACTGCATCTTTTTTTGTACGCTAATGTTTGAGATGGTAAGTTCTGTAAGGGAAGTGTGATTTTGTGTACGTGACGATAAAAAGCAACTTATGTATTTGTTTCTTCAGTCTCGTCTTTCGACGGTTTAAACTTTGTTGATCCTTGAATGAAATATCCTGAAGACAAATGAACGTTTTTCTGTATGACCGATTCAGTGTTTCTACATTTTAGTAAGAGGACACAACCAAAAGCCTCAAAGTAGGAAATAACTAGGAAATGAGGGAAAAATTATTTACGTTTCAATTTATTTATATTTTTTTAACCAATACCAATTTATATTCTGCCCTATACTGTAAGGCTTGCTGCACATGTAACTGTATATCTGGGAAAATGGATACATTTTATGTATTCTTTGCTTTCATCCGCACAAACACTTCGACTAGTATCACTAAACATGATTACATATTTGATGAGATTTGAAAAACTCTGTATTTGTGTTTGCGAGTGAAAACAGAGCAGAGATTACAGTCTGTGACAAATAATGCGCCAATATGTCCACATATTTACTCTGTGATTCCCAATCAACATCATCTTGTGTTTTATGAACTTTATATTCTAATACTCTATTTAAAAGCAGTTCAACCTACATATCTGTTCACACAAGTGGATGTCCTGGCACCGTGTTTAATTTGTAGCAGGAAATAGTGGTTATATTGAAGCAATCTGATTGGCTGGCGTAGGTTTTAGCTGTGTGCTGCACTGCCCCCTGTGGTTTTGGCATGTTAAAACAACGCCCATGGACGTATTTGTGCGAGTTCATGTGGATAAAAACTTTTCTGGTATGTTTTTAAGGAAGAGCTGGCTACGTGTGTACATGGCTTATTGCCCAAATAAAATCCACAACACGAGTTTCCTTTCAGAAGTCACCTTAACAGTCAATCAAGCCTCCATGTGTGTAATTTCTTCTACGTACAAATACGTTCATACAATCACTGAGACCAAGTACCACAGCAGACGAGTCAGGGATCAAACTGTGAAGAAGTTTAAAGCAGTTCCATCTGTCATCTGAAAGCAGAGAGAGCATGGCACGTCTGCAAACTGCAAACCAAACAAGACATGGCCGACCACCTGAACTGGCAAACCAGGCATTAATTAGAGAAGCAGCCAAAAGGTTCATAGTAATTATAGAGGAGCTGCAGAGACCCACAGCTCAGCTGGACCGATCTGCCAACAACTAGCAGGATGTTATCCCTCCTGATAGTCCTTTAGACTCGCTTCAGTTGGCGACCAAAATTGCAACATTTGTTACATTTCTACTGCCGTGTTTCTCTTTCACTGCGTCAAACAACCGATCCTTTTGAAAAACCTGTTCCCCTCCTCGCCTGTGGTGGCGCTGCACCAAAGAACCAGAGTTCGACTTTGCATTCACAGCAGAGAACCAGACTTTCTAGGCAAACGAACTGGAGTTTGATTAAAGTGCCACCATACTAGAATCTAGATGTCTTTTGATATCAGAACCAATGCCGATATTAATATCAGATTGGTGTACCTCTAGCCAAAGTGGTAAAAAAACGTGAAAACCAGTTTCACCACTATGAGCTACTTTGCCCTGGTATGCGACATAAAATCTAAACCAAACAAGTTTGTGGCTCTAGCAGGAAACAGTAAGAGTTAGACTAAAGAGAACATTAATCTGACTGACCAGGGAGCTCGTGTACGTGGGGTCAGCGGATGTGTCATCCAGGAAGCGTGAGAGGCCGAAGTCGGAGACCTTGCAGACCAGGTTGCTGTTGACCAGGATGTTCCGTGCGGCGAGGTCTCGGTGCACGTAGTTCATGTCTGACAGGTACTTCATCCCGGCGGCGATGCCGCGCAGCATCCCCACCAGCTGCGTCATGGTGAAGCGCCCATCGTTGAGCTGCAGATAAGAGCCAGAGAGATTCAGGACGGGCGGCGAGGAAGAGAGAGGATGTGATGATTATGGAAATATAGGAGGAGTAGAAGAGATACGGACAACACCGGAGGGGAGCCGATCAGTCACTGAAGCCACACAAACATGACATCTGTCATGATGCGTCGCAGCTGCTGCTGACGCTCACTGACAGCTGACCTTTTCACACACGCTGCCCAATTAGTAGATTAATTACACACTTTATTGCTGCACCGAAGCCACTTGTGTCTAATACCGCTTTGACAAAAACAACATAAAACAAACTGACAGGCCGCTCGCAGACACACGGCTGCTACCGAGGCGACATCAAAACAACAACACATTAAACCGAAACCGCCTTCCAATTGCATCTTGCACCAAAAAGTCCTTGATTCCCAGCTTCTTTATTTATTTGCCCCCCTTTTTGTTACCATTAAAGAAGCATGAAACAAATCTTAAGATTGTGGGGCTTTCAGGGGCTTTCAGGGTTCATTTCACAATTCTCCACATTAGTGAAGCATGTCACAAAGTGGAGATTATAATAAATGATCGGTCCGACCTGTGAAGACTCGTGACCCCCTGATGATGCGAGAGCCGGAGAGAGTCGATGGAACGTCGATAGACAATTAAAAAAAAAAAGCAGGGAGAAGTTTCTTCTCTCATGACCTGAATATCTAATAAAACCGGGAAGAGAAAACTGGAGAAAGTACTATGCTGCATAATCGTTGCCTTCTTTGACTCGGCTGTGAGAAAAGCAGGAACGCACGCACAGATGTGACATGGCAGAAGCGGTAAACACGCTCGCTTTGTAGTCTGCACACTCCGGTGGAGTTCGACAGGCGAACGGGCCGGGATGGATGGATGTATAAACAGCCGTGATTCACTGCAGGCCTTCAGAAAGCCCTGTGTATGCATGCATGTGTGTTACTTCAGGGCGTCTGTGAAGGTTCTGCATGTGCTCATGTCCTGAAAGCTCAGAAAGTAGGTCTTCTGGGAAGCAAGAGTTGAGAATTTCCCCTGAGTTGACTGACTCGGACAGTAAATAAATGTGTGTGTGTGTGTGTGTGTGTGTGTGTGGTTGTTAACGCAGTCGTTTCCTCATTAGAGTAGAACTCCAAGTTCCCCTGAGTCACCGGCTGAGTGACACTGGCAGGAGAGCAGGCAGGAGGTTTTTCTCTGTTATTTAGGTGATAGCTGACTGAAGCTGCGTTTCCACTATGAATGTGAGGAAAACCGTCAATATTCCGCTAATGTAGAAAAATGAACAATTGCGCTGTTTCCATTAAATAAGAAGTGCAGTTAAAATCATGTGGATGTTTGTTCATAAAAGTTGTCATCGTTTGTCTACCACTTCCTGCCGTCTTCTTCGTTTTCAACAGTAGTAACATGTTGATGAAATGACTTGTGATGCAAAAATAAGTGTTTAGACATGGAGCTACAACTACTGACTGTAATTTCCAAGAACAGGTTTTCAAATAAAGACGTGGTAATAAGCAGAATGAATAAGGCATTTACATTGTCCAACGGTTTCAGGTTAGCTTTTCTCCTTCTCTTAGCTGTTCTCTTTAGCCAGCATCGCAGCAGATCAGCCTAATCTGCTGTCCTCCCAAGCATCTGCACTAATCCATCACTTCATCCACGAGCCTTCTGTGGACTGGGCGTGTGGTTTGACACAAGTCCAGATTTACAACACCTGAACACCTCCCCACATGCTGTTCCTGTGGCTTAAAGTCCTTCTTATAGAACAGAATCTCTTGTAAGCATTTTTATTTGTCCTTCCACTGTAGCTCAGAGAAAACACTTTAAAATACTTCTGCTAGTTTATAAATCACTGAAGGGCTTAGCACCAAAATACATCAAAAACCCGTTGTTGTACCAACTCGGGTCTCCTGGTTTTGGTCTACTCTACACCGCCCAGAACCACGACCAGAACCAAACGTGGAGAAGCATTCAGCTTCTATGAACCACAACTCTGGAAAAAAAACCCTTTCAGAAATCTGACTTGCTTTAAATGTGGACTAGAAACCTCACCTGTCTAGAGTTGCCTTTGATAAGGTGTGTAAAAGCACACACTGTTTTGATGATGCAGCTTATTAAATCAACTGTTTGCGATTTTTTTTTTTAACACAAGTGAGGTTTTGTGAAAAAGGACATAAGCCACTAAAATGTTACCTATAGTGTATAATAACTATTGGCCTTCTCATAAAGTGTAGATCCAGATTAGTTAATATCTGAGAGTGAAGCTAACAGGGTGAAAACTAACGGGGACTTTAACAGTCTTAAAAAAACAAGCTACCTGTCATGTTTATAATTGGGTTGTTAAAGACACAGAAACTGATGATGTTTTACACAGTTAGCAGCAGCGTGTCACTAATGATCTTCCTTTGTGAACATGTGAAGCTTTCCTGGTCACAGTAAATACATAACTGGACGGTGAGGCTGATTAGCAACCAATAAAACAGAACATAACATTTTATGAAGTTAAACAAAACTTTAATCACTATTATCTTTGACTGTTTTCCTTTATTTTATTTTTTTTTGGACCACTTCACTTAATGAACTGCATAAATAATTCACTTCTTTGTAGATTTCCTTTCAATACAAACACTGTATGACGTACCTTTGAGGTATGCATAAAACATGAAGCTGTTCAAGTAGTCAAAGGAAATGAATATGTTGGAATCATTTTTGATAGAAACATGAAGTTTTGCCGTCACATCCGGGGTGTATGTCAGGGTCAAAACAAATCTGTTTTATCAGCTGCTTTATTATATATGAATATGATTTTGTAACATTTTTCTTAGTGTATTACATCATGATCACAGCTCCCCTCTTCTGCATTGAAGTCTGTTATCTCATTGTATGATTCACAGAAAATCATCATCAGCAAATATAAACTTTTTCCCCTATGAAAATTGTTTGAATTTTTAGCATTTCGAAGCTCTCTTTGACCTTTGACCCTATAGCCTCTGGTAGTGGGAATTGTATAGTTTCAAAATCTAAAACATCCATTGGACAGTCTTGTTTGCCACTTAAGGCGCCCAAACGTTGGAACTCTCTCCCCACTGACCTTTTTTAGCTTCATATCATGTTACGTTATTCCTTCATCAAAATCATAACTTGAATGTTGCTTTGATTCCTTCATGCAGTTTTGAGAAATCTTTTAATCTCCCATGGCAACCGTTCAGCTGTGCAAAACGCCTGGGTGGACCTAGCTCCGCCTTCCAGACGCCGCTCCTCCCACTTCACAGACCTTCCCTCCCCCACAACTTCCCCACTCAGCCCCTTCAGACTAGCTAGCAGCAATTAGCAAACACCTGGTGGAACTGTTCATCTACCGAGCTCATTATAGGAGCTACGTAAAAATGTTGTTAAGACGTTAATAGAGGAGTCATGTTGTGATGACTTCCTGAAGGTGAAGTTTTAGAAAGAGTAGGAGGTTTTAAAGAGACAGAGGCTCAATTTCAAGAAGTTAAATTACAAAGTAAAATCGCTTTTGTCATATTTGAGATATATAGAGTTTTTAAAGCCACTGAAGGACACAGTTGATTGTGCTATAATCAATGGCAGCATGTGTCTGGAAGAGATCTAATACTGCATCTAAGGCCAATACAGACCTTACATAAACATCACATTTATGAGACTGGAGTTGTTTTAAGAGACTTCAAACTCCAGTCCTCGAGGGCCGCTGTCCTGCAACTTCTTGATGCGTCTCAATTCCCAACACACATAATCAAAGAAGCAAATGATCTCTCCTTGCACTGGAATCCTTTGGAGTCCTGCTAAAGGTAATTATGTGATTCGGGTGTGTTGACAGAGAGGTGCAGCTAGAAGCTGCAGGAGGCCTGGAGTCTGACGCCTGTCCTGTACGGCGAGCTGTCAGCTTCAGCCTGTGGGACCAACTAATGACTGCAGGTGTTATCTGCTGCAGGTAGAATATGAACTGCTTTTAACAGAAACACACCAAGAAAATTATGAACTGTATGTTTAGACTAACAATATTTTGTTATTAATATTACAAATGCACTCAAAACTTTGTCAATATTCCTCTTGTCGAAAAAAACCACAACCAGAATTTTACAATTGTGCCATTTCTAATAAGAAATGCGATTAAAAATGATGAATAAGTTTTATGTCATTACAAAACATACTGCTCCATCTTCCTCCTACCACTTCCTGTCGTTTTCGTCATCATTTCCGCCAGAAGTAAAATCTGGGTGTCGTTCACATGGCTCATGATGTGGAAGAAGTTTTGTGAAATACATTTATTTCAATACAGAAGAAAAAAACCCTCATTTAGTTTGTTCGTTTTTGTTGTTGTTGAATGAACCCATTTTTAGCTGAATGAGCTAAAAAAACAAAGCTAGGTAAAAATATAATGGTAAAATAAAAAAGACTAAATTACTTTTGAAAGCGTCTCACCTTTGTTGTGGACACCATACAGCTACAACCTTACTGTCTTATTGTCTTCATAAATGAAAACATTTCCTGTTTGGGTTTGTAAAAGCCACAGATTGCCCCCCTCTGCACCTCACCGGATGTGTTAAGTGTGTAATCCGATGAACCTAAATCAAAATTAGAACCATAAGAATCAATATGCAAAGTTAATTTGGCAGCGGCAGCAGGGATGAATTGGATCACGTCAAAAGTTATTTTAGATTTGTTGAAATACCATAAAGTCATGAAAACTTGACGTCCATATTAACAGCCTCTGTCCAATAGATCCACTATCACTAGAGTTTTCCTCTCTAACTCTACATCTGATTTGTTCCTCTGGATTCCTGTTGGTCTCATCATCTGTCTTGTGTGATGCCTGTTGCTTAGGATGAACATCTGCTACTTAAACCGTTTTGTTTTTTTTCTTTATCTCTGGCTTCTTTACACAAATTAATTCCTTTTTGCTTCAGTACTTCAAGGTTTGCTTGGATGCAAATGATAATAAAATAAGTATTTTGGCCAGACACAGTATGTTAGAATATTCGTAATTCATCCTCATTACTTATTGAGCAATAAAAATATAATTAGTAAATGGACTGAATTTATATAGGCCTTTTCTACTCATAATGGCCAATCAAAGGGCTTTAAGTCACATTCATCCAATGGACACATTCACACTGGTCTTCAGGTCGGTGTGCAGCTAGAGGTTAAATGCCTTGCCTATGGGAACATCAACATGTAGTAGGATGTATCTGTAATCAAACCTACAGCTTCTGTATTGCAAGACAAACCCACCGAGTCACAGTCATGACTTATTTCATGTCATTTTCTTATTTTAATTTTAAGTGTAAAATAGCCAGCAAATGGAAAAATTCGACTATGCAAGTTTCGACTGCAACTAACCGGAAGTAGATTATTGACATCAGATAAAACTATTTTGTGTTAATTATGCTGTAGTGAAAAAAAAATCCCATGTGCTAAAATTCAAGGAACAATGAAAAAATGTTGAGCTGGTATTTATGTTGCTGTAGCTCCAGTTATTACTGACAGGAACAGTCGTGTTGCACTAATTTCCGCAGCGCGTGCTGTGCTTGGGCACAGTTCTTCCTCGTCTTATGGAAAAACGACTATCAGCAGCACAATTTCAAACTGAGGACATGAAACAGAGCAGCAACTCGGAGAGACAGAGACGGGTTTTACTTTCTCAATCAGCCTATTTCAGCCCAAAGACGGGGGCATTGACAGTCCAAATAAAACCTATAAAGTAGTCGTAATTATCTGAGGAAGTTGTGGTTACCACCCCAACGCAGCCAGCAGGATACAGTTGAATACATTGTTGCAGTACTGCTGGGTAGGATGGTTTGGTAGTTACTTAAAGAAGAACAAGTTCATCCTGAACCTCAGAGGGAAACCAGTGGATGTAGGGAAGAGTTCAATCAGGTTGCTTCACCCACCAACTCCACCCATTAAACTGCACTAATCCTACTGCATGAAATGAGCCTCCAACTCCATGACGACTTCACAGGGTTTTTTTTTGTTTGTTTGTTTGTTTTTAACAATAAATATAGTTTACAAAAACTAGTAATTAGTTCTATATCCATCTAAATTTATAGTGGCACAGAAGGGTCATAAAAATGAAAAAACTACAACGCCACAACTAAAAAGCACAACTTCAACCAGACGAGCCACAATGGTAATTATGCTAAACTTGCTAAACTTGCTAACATAGCGTTCGTTTTAGCACAGCTTCCATTTTGGCTTTTGTTTTTTTGTTTTTTCTAGTTGTGGCTTTTACATTTTGTCACTGTATAAATTAACTACAAGAGGTTAAATCAAAGTGGAATTACATTTAAAAAGATGCATGCATTTATGGACTGTTTTACATAAATAAAAAAATTTAAAAAATAGAAAAATTCTGAAGTACTTTTTGATCAAAAATGTCTGGCTATGTTAACAAAAATCTAACATTTATGAGCTTATCCAAAAAGCGTAGAAAAATACCTGTTTGTGTTCCGAAACAGAATGAAGGTTTCATAAAGCAATATGGAGTTATACAGCTCCACTTTTTCAACTAATGATTGTCAAATGTCCTCTAAAACGGTTAATACGCCCTCTATGCTACCTTTAGCATCATTAGCAGTTCACAGTTAGCCTATCACAATGTTCTTACATTGCTTAGAAATCACTCACATTCTCTGTCACAGTCTCTTTTTACTGTGCCCCCGAAATGTTGACACAAAGACAACTTAATAATGTTATCACCGCGCTCAGCAAGCTTTTTATTAGTCGACTCTGTGACTGTGTGCATCTCAAGAGCTACGTCCCTTATTACTTCAAATACAGCCAGGGTGTCAAATTTAAAGCTTCAAAAGATAGAATTTACTTTGATGATAAATATCATGAGATTTCAATATTGCAAGACCTTGTTATACACCTATCGTCCAGTGTCGACACCAAAAATCAGTCAAGACATCCATCTCAAATTAATGTTTTGTTTTTTTTTACTTTTGTGAAATAGTACAGAACAAACCTCCCAATGCAGCAAAGTCAACCAAGTTCTCGCTAAGCAATTTGTGCGCAAAAATAAGAGCTACGATGTTCAGCAACAGAGCTGTGACTAGCAATTCTGTCAGACGGACGACACTTTAAGAGCCACATAAAGACAGTCACAAAGTCGGCCTTCTACCGCCTGACGACCATTTCCAGAATTAGAGAACTAATATCTCAGCAAGATCTCATCCATGCGTTTATCTTTAGTCGCATTGATTACTGCAACAGTGTCTTCACAGGTCTGTTAAAGCACTGAGTTGAGTTAGTTGCTTTCAACCCATAATCACTGGAACACGGACTGACATATTTGATGATTTTGATGATGGTACTTGACAAAATGTAATGTTTGTTACTGGGTTCTCAACTGGTGTCTGTTTGACACCATCATAAAATTTTTGCAATTTTATGTTGTATTGCAGTTTGAACTGCCTTACTGCTGAAATGTGCCATGCAAATAAACTTGATTGATTGACTTTATAGCTTAGAGTCACCACAAAGTACGGAGAAAGCTGGGACTGTAGAAAATGAAAAAGAGATTTTGCTGTCGCAGTGTTCCTTGTTGGCCTAAGAGGAGAGGAGAGACGGCTCTCGTTGGGATTAAAAATACTGCAGTTTGGCCAAGAAGTGTGAATCATTTCACAGCATTTACACTGAGAAACGAGAGAGTAATCACCCAAAAGTCAGATGATGTTTGCAACATTCACGGATATGTAATGACCAAAGCCTGAGACATGTGTGCAGTGGCAGCATAAACCACAGCCCAGGCACTGCCTTGTTTTTCCATCCTTACTTCTTGAATTTGACATATCTATATGTGTATGTGTTTTTACCTTCAGGCAGATTCAGAGTTAAGAACAGATTGCTAATTTCAATAAAGCACATGCATGAAATGTCTATGAAAGCATGATGCAATTTTGCAGCACTAGGCATAAGTGGGCCCAGTAGTAATTAAATAAATGACCACTCTGACCACTAGATGGTGCCAACACGCCTACATTACACTTCTCGGTATGTGTCCAATATGCATGAACAGGCGTCTTGGCTGGCCTCCATACGATTGTCCTTATTTCCACTTCAGGCCATAAAAGGTTTAAAACCCTAAAATATTCTTATGATAAAAGGATTTTCAAATGATTTACTGAATTAGGCAGCGGACATGAAATCTCTGGACAAAGTGTCTGTGGTGGAAACATGCTTTTATTTGTGAGCAAATGGAATGGAACCCGATGAAATGGAAAGAAATCAAAACATGCTGGTGAATGTCAAGTCTCCTGAATCTCCAGAAGACCCCTGGCCCAAGCCACTGATAGCCAGAGCAGTTATCACTCCAAGCAACACGAGACAAAGCTAGCATGAAGCAGCCTCATTTCCCCCCAGTTTCCCAGAGTAGACATGTGCAAAGTTCAGCCGTGCAGGAAAACGAGCGTTATTGAATGTAAATGACATGTAATAGCCCCACGCAGCTGGAAATGTACCTTGTGACATCTCATTTTTCATCCTGCCTTTGTTCAACATTTTGCGTAGGCGGTTTGGTGTGTACAGAGAACTCTGATCGGTAATGTATTCAGTGGTTGTAGGGGACTCTCTAACACACCAAAGCAAACTTATCCAAAAGTCTGCGTGTGACGAGTTATCCAGCAGGAGCTTGTGCCGCGAAGAGGCTGTCAGCATCACTCAGCCGCGTCAAGCAAAGACACAATGCCTGTCTTCAAGCTTTCTATTACACGTTTAATGTCTATCACTCAGCAAGCGAGCGCCTCAGGCTGTTTTACACGCAGTAAAACATTCCAATAACCCAAAGGTGCTGTGGCTGACTGTCTGCGTGTGTTCCTCTCGGCTTTGATGCCAGCAGAAAGTAATCTTCCCCGTCAGAGGTGCCGCAATTTGCAACTCCCAGCATGCTCACCCTCAGGAAGGAATCCAGAGCGCCGTTTTCCATAAATTCGGTGATGATGAGGACGGGGCAGCTCCGTGTCAGGACACCCTCCAGCCGAATTACGTTGGGGTGGTCGAACTGGCCCATGATGGAGGCCTCGGCGAGGAAGTCTCGCCTCTGGCGCTCGGTGTAGCCCGCCTTGAGAGTCTTGATCGCCACCACCATCTCCCGGCGGCCGGCCTGCTTGAGGCGGCCGCGGCACACTTCGCCAAATTCACCTGCAGCAAGAGAACAAAGTGGCGGGAGGGAGGGAGGGTGATGTGGGGAGGGGGTTGAGTGAGCAGAGGGAAGGTGTCGGGAAAGAGGGCGTCGGGGGGAAATGCAGGGAGAGGGAGAGTTACTGGTCGGATTTGGGTGTGAAGGAGCTGACTTGAAAGAGTTGAGGGTCGGCTTCAACTGTGGGACACGTTTAGAAAAGAAGCAGAGGAAATCTTAGGGTTGTGGAGGGGGGATTCAAGGATCAAAGACGTTGGGGAGAGAGGAGGTGACTGGTATCGGTCGAGGGTGCAACCTGGGTGTGTTGCAGGGAGACAGAGGATGGGCGAAGTACTTGAGGGTTTTGCATCTAGTGCCTAGGAGCAAGTATGTTTCCAGGGAAGTAAGAGAGAGAGAAAGAAAGAAGACATAGGGATGCATGAAAGTCGGGCGAGCAGGACCAGACTCATCAGGACAAAACATGCTGCTGGAGAGAAATAAAAAAAGAAAAGAAACGGTCTAGAAGGAGGGAATAGTAACAGACATGTCAGTACTTCCCAGCTTTCAAGGGCACTGTGAATGCTTTCCCTTTTTCTCCCAGAGAGCAGGGCGCACCCCGAGGCTCTGAGGAATCACAAACTAAAGCCGTCTCTCTCGCTCTCCTCCCGAACAAAAGCAGCTGCTGCGCTTACCTGCACCAATTACTTCTTCGATTTTCACACAAGAGATGTCTATCTCTTTGGCAAACTCGTGAACCGCATCGTTGGGGTCCTCGTACGTGAAGGGGTCAATGTACACCTTGACCCCTGGAGAAACTAGGAGGAAAAACAAGAAAGAAAGATCAGAGCCTTGCATGTGTACCGGATAATTGGAGGCGCAACGTTGAGAGTGATCGCTGAAAACACAACTGTGGTCAGATTTCAAGTTAAATAGTTGACTTCCATGTTAGGAGTGAATAGTCTAATGTACTTTGCGAATTTTTATTACGGCTTCTCATTTTTATAGTCTGCTACTTTTTCTGAAACCCTACAAGGTTCCTTATTGACAGTCGTAAGGTAAAAATTATTATTGTTTTGGCTTAAAGGTTTACTTTGTGACAAAAAACCATTTTCTTTGCATTTTTGTCCAGCAATAAAACTATCAGCCAATAGGATTTCCGTATCATCATGTTATCAGCACAGGTGGAGTTTTGAAAGAATCCAGGTGAAATCACATGTTCAGTAGAGTCACTTTTGTTCTTGAGTTACGTCCTCAAAGAACAGAGCCTGCGTTAAAACATTACACTAAAATAGCCTCAAATGACATGAATAACCTAAAGAATGGGTTTTTTGGATCGACCAGAACTTAATGATCAGAGGTTCTACTGCGGAAAACAAGGTTAAACATGTCCAGAAAGCACCAGGAAGGTTCCCAGCTGTTCAACACTGACAGCTGGGAAAGTGAATAGTAAAGCCTGAGTGACACGGAGCCGGTTTCAAGCAAAATCGTAACATTTTGTCGAGATCCAGCAACAAAACTGCAATGGAAGCATTTTTTTTTTTTTTTACAGCACATGAGTCACATGATCATCAACCGGATGCTGCCACTGGTGCAAGCCATGAAGAAGAAGATGGGAAATAGTTGGATAATGGTGCCGCATATTTTTTAATGACTTGACATAAGTTTGTTTTTAATGGCAACACAGCAATTGCGCAATTGTATACCACCCAGGCTTTTTTTTTACCTTAGTGGTATATAAGGTTTTGCGCATATTTGTAATGGAAACACAGCATTTGACACTTTCTGAAACCAGGTCTTTTTGGGAACAAACTAAGATATAGAAGTCCTACAAAGGTGTGAAGGCACATAAGCCTGCACGGCTGCAGGGTTTGTTGCCTGGGCAGAAAACAAATAATGGCGGACAGCATTTTGCTGAATGTGCTACTTAATCTGTTCAGTTTAGCACAACTTCCAATAAGAAATCTATGTGTCACATGAGCACTTGTTTTGTCAGAGACTGGTTGCTGTTTTTCTAAGTGAGGCCGAAGCCAATGTTCGAAAGCACACATGCGTTTTGACGACATGCCAAAATCACAGCGCCATCTGGTGGCCTGGCATAACAACTACAGTGGATTCAAGGGGCTTCTTTGGCAGTTCTGTCTAAATGTGGAACTTTTCCCTAATGAACACATGAGAATACCAGCAGTTTCCAGACAGCAGTGAGCAAAGCAACAATTTTTGAACAACTTGAACACCATGATCTGTTGATTTGCCAGCATGTGGGAGAGCACCGTGTTAAGAAGCATAAGTGAAAACAAAAGATCAGATTGTTAAAATGTTGCGGTAATGACCAAGAAATTGTCCAGATCCGAGAGGAGCTGAGGCCAGCAAACTGATCAACTCCAAACATCAGTCTGGATTTCACCTACAAGTTGATTTCCAGCCTCTCTGTATGAATTGTGGAAGTTAGAAAATCACTTTTCTGACAAACATACATGAGTTTCAAAACCTTTAAAGCTCATGAAATATTTCAGTGGTTTACATCACAGAATATGTGTTGAAAAATCTAAAATTATAAGTATTAACACGTTGGTCACACAACACAAATGGTGGATTTTTGTCAGAATTGCTTCATGGTTTTAAAAACCATCAGCGACTCCTCACACTTTAAATTGGTGAACTGCTGCCACTCGTCAAACAATTAAGTTTATGTAGCACAAATTCATAACAATGTAATCTAGAAAATTTGGGAATAAATTCCATCCGATCCACTGATACAGATGCTATATTTCAAATACTTCAATGTTATCAAGATTAGTTCATTAATCTAAATGGTTAAAAGTTTCTATCGTGGGAAACTCAGATTGCATCTAGTCGCTGACTTGCAGCGTTCACTCCTGCTGGACCAACATTGGTCATGGATTGTTACTTTGCGCTGCCTTGGGTATGAATGGTGCTATTTAAATAAACCTGCCATGGCTTGCCTCACTTTGAGAGGCCAAGGTCACTAGTGACAACTTCTCAATGTGGTCAGTGAATGCAACACCAGAGCTACCTAATAGAAATAGGTCATTTTTATAGGTTTCATTGTAAAACTGCACAGTCAAAAATGAACAGCAAATGAAGGGGGGTTTCATTTTTCAAAGTCATAAATTTACCATGTCATCCATTTATAATTGTTAGTTTCAAACTACATATGCAGTTAGCATGTTAACTTATGTATACAGTTAGCATGCTAACGTCAAACTAAATATACAGTTAGCATGCTAACTTCAAACTAAGTATACAGTTAGCATGCTAACTTACGTATACAGTTAGCATGCTAACTTCAAACTAAGTATACAGTTAGCATGCTAACTTCAAACTAAGCATACAGTTAGCATGCTAACGTCAAACTAAATATACAGTTAGCATGCTAAATGTGTAAATATTTATCTCTATATATATTTAGCTTCATAAATATTTAGTGTGCAGGCTAACTGTTTCGCTCTTAGCTAGCTACATTGTTTTACAAATAACTCTTTAGCTTGTGGATTAAATATTTAGAACTGTGACATTATAAAAATGCATGAATAACATTGTGAAAATATAACTTTGTACCCCCATTTTGTTCTCTTCTGACGGCTAAATAACCCAAATTATTGCTGCTCATTATCGATTGTATAACTTTACAGTCGGCACTCCATAATTTTCAAATCACAATTAGCAGTTTATTGGCCATTCTCATATTTTGAATCATTTGTTTTGGTCGTAAACATTAATCTGAACAAATAATAGTGTTTAGTTGATTAAAAACTCAAATAGGGGGCAGTTTGTTCAATTTGTCACAGTTGAGGAAAAATCAGAAAAACAACAAAGGCAAAAAAAAGGGAAAAAAAATCAAACGGGAAAAATGGAAATGCAGAGGCTGTGTGCATGCTAAAATCTTCTCAGAAAAAATGCAGATCAATAAAAACCATTATTTCACTCTTTGGCTTATTTCTTCTTCTCCCAATGATCAATAACCCTCCGGCAGCACATGCATCTAACTCTCTGCTTCATCTGCGAGGTCTGGCCTCCTCCGAGCTAACAGGAACACGTCTTCTTTGACTCAAACAGGTGATTGGATAATTGACCAAATCAGTTGGTTAACTGTACTGGCATGACTACAGGAGCAGAGAGGAGCAGGACACAGAAACTCACTGTACTGCTGCAGTTTCTCGGTGTACTCCAGCTCCGACCCGCTGCGCTGCTTCCTGTAAACAACAAGCACATGAGCAGAGTCACATTCACACAATCAGCTGCGGCTCTTTCCCAGGTACGGCGAAATCGAGCTAATAAACCGCTCCGACATCAGCCGGGAAGCCGGGCCGAGGAAGAGCGCCGCTGCTTTCTTTTCCTTGGAGCTTAAGAGGCAAGAGTTGCATGGAAGTGCACACCCTTTGAATTCATCTGAAAATTTAATGAGCCTCTTTGTTCAAAGTCTAATTAACACGGCGAAACATGTAGTTCGTGTTGTCAGGGATGGAAAAAGAAAAAAAAAAAAAAAGAAGAAAAAAATCAAACGCTTACTTAAGGCAGACAACAGCGATAACCACCAAGGCAACGACGACCACCAGACCAGCCGAGGCCGAGCCGATGATGAGAGGCAGCTGGTCCTGCACCGACTTCTGGGGGTCACCTGGATTGTAAAACACACACGAATAAATACCAGCAGACGGATTAAAGAGCAGCTTGAGCTGGATGTGTAATGGATACCAATTAAGTCGGTCATAAAAGCCATTAAGCCTGAACCTTCATTAGGAAAAGCAATGGCAGCAGAGCATCAAGGACAGACAGCAGAGGGAGGAAGGAAAGCGTTCGTACTGTGCAGGTTGGTGCTGAAGTCCATGGGGTTGCTGTAGCGACCGTACCCGGCCACGGTGCGGGCCCGGACCTGCACCACGTAGGGCGTGGCCGCCCGCAGGCCCTCCACCTTGGCCGAGCTGTGCTGGGACGTGACGGTGTGAGCCATCGCCTGGCCCTGACCGAAAACAACAAAGGAACGTCAAACGCTGCAGAATGTAACTTTTATTAAAAAATAGTACTCTTTCACATTTTTGTCAAAACTGTCACTATGTCTATTTCATTTACATATTCAGAATTCCTAATTGTTCTTTCTGAGTCATTTGAAAGAAAGTTTGATACACTTTTCTTTTATATGTTTGACCAAAATAGCCAACCTATTGTTTTTGTCAGTTTCTTTACATCGGCTCTTCTACTCCTAACTGCACCCACTGAACAAATTATAGATGCTTTTACATGTTTGACCAAACTTATGAATCTGTTGGTGGATTTAAATGAGCTGTACTGATGCAGAGTTATCTGATTAATTTGTAATTCAGTACGTTTATGTCTATGATTAAAAAAAGGAGACTTTTTGAGTTAAAACATTAATTTTCTCTATTGGATTGATCTCAGCCTCATATTTGTATCAGAAGTGAAAAAAATGTCTCAGCACATCTCTAATTAAAGCAAAAATCATTCATTGGTTCTTTTTTTGGGTAACTCTAAGGTCATCGTAGCACCACAGAAAGTTCGGTTGATATCACTGAACTGCACACAGTGATCACATTCAACCATGTTTTCTAATCTGCTGTTATTTATTGACGCCCTCGTGAGACAAAGTGGAGAAAATTGTAAAAATAACATTTCTGATATTATTTTTTTGTTTTTTGGCTTTATCATTAATTGAAATGCATCGAGACAAAGATAAATCAAAATGTATCTTTTCTTCAAGAGGGTCCTGGGTTCGATTCCAGGGGTCTTTCTGCACAGAGTTTCCATGTTCTCCCTGTGCATGGTGGGTTCTCTCCGGGTCCAAAAACATGACTGTCAGGTTAATTGGTCTCTCTAAATTCTCCCTAGGTGTGAGTGTGTGTGTGTGTGTGTGTGTGTGTGTGTGTGTGTGTGTGTGTGTGTGTGTGTGTGCATGGCTGGTTGTTCTGTTTGTCTCTGTGTTGCCCTGCGACAGACTGGCGACCCGTCCAGGGTGACCCGCCTCTCGCCCTGAACGTAGCTAAAGATAGACACCAGCACCTCCTGACCCCATTAGGGACACGGGTGAAAGAAAAATGGATGATAAAAACTTTTTCACAATAAATAAACAATACAATAAATGCCCACTCCTACTTTCCTCTATTGGCTTATAAAAGGGGATTTTCTTTTTGATTCCCTTCAAAACATTGATAAAATGTGATCTTATCTTGTTCACATGAACCTAATATCTCACATTATTTCATCTCCTGACATATATGTATACATACATGTATGTATACATATATGAATATATGCATACTCCTATTGGGTGAAGCCACTGATCAGAGATTATACGGTTTCATCATAAATTCATCACAAATTTACATTTCTGCTTATGTTATTGACCACAATAAAAGAAAATGGATTTCTGATTAAATTGTATGGGGGTTTCTTTGTATTTAAAGCAGAAATCCAATAACCTCTGTTTTTTATTAATAGTTTCTGATGAGAAAATTCAATTACCAAACCACCCCTCACCCCCTCCTGTCCCCGACATCATAAGTGAATTATTCATACTCGTATTCGTTTTGTCTTCTAAAAATGTGAAGCGTAATTAATTTCAAAATGCCGCTCTGCCTGGACCTGCTACTCTGGAATGTGAAATCCTCCGGTGAAGCTAATCTAATGCAAATTACCCTATCAACACGATAAGAGCCATTTTACTATTTACATCACAGCTCCTGAAATAGAGGTTTAAAAGATGAAGAGATTATGTCAAATCGATGTTGTATTATCAGTGATGTTCTCTGTTGCCGGGTTAGCGGTAGCTCTGTGGCCTTAAGGCCGAGCAAAGCATCCAACTGGAGCTGCTAACGTGGCTAAAGTCGACCGTTTGCTTGTTTCAGTGCAGCAGCGGGGTCGGTAAGCCTAAGGTTTGACCGTCAAAGGCTGAGAATTGGCTGCATTATGCCTGCAGGCTGTTCTTAGGGAATTGATTAATGCTAATGATGCAGCAGCCCCACATTACCAGCTGCTGACTTTGATTCTGCTACAATTAAAATGTGCGTCCTCATTCCCAGGCCCCCAGCAGCACATTCCAATGCTCAGCTAGTGTCCAAAACAATTAAGTTGTAGTAAATTTTGATTTAAACATTTAATGTGACACGTGGTAATGTCAGGGCTTTTACCCTCTCCTGGTACTTGATCTCGTAGTCGAGGATGACCCCGTTGGGCTTCTCGGGCGGCAGCCATGACAGGCTGAGGGTGTCTGCAGTGGAGCGCATCAGATGGACTGTTGGCACGGCTGAAGGTGCTGCAGGGAGTCACCAAGAGAGACAGTATATCACTGTGATGTAGCTTAAAAGTTGCTGAGAGCTTCTTTCAAAGTTGTAAACACAGATGCGGTGAGAAAATGGCTGTGGACTGAAATCTGACGATTTTCAGCTTAATCAACCCTAAATGGTTCCAGACTTCTTCTTCTTCTTCTTCTTTTTACATGGTGTTACTACAAGTAATAATAAATAATCACTAAAGGCTTGAAAGCTACAAAAACATTTTTTTAATGATGTCCTTATGTTTCTCATAATATGAACCATAAAGCTGCAACATTTATAAAAAAATCTTTTATTCCATTTTTGTTTGAAACTGTCACTCTGTTGTCACTGTATGGGACAGATAATCTGTGAAAAAAACATAAAAATAAAAAAGTGAATCTCTTCTGTTTCTTACCAGTTCTAACTACACACAACCAGAGCCAAGAAGAGGGTCTTAGCGCTGTCAATCACATTCTCCTGTGGCGCTGCTCGCCCCCGTCTTGCTCTCTGCTCAGGCTAGTTAGCATGGCGACCGATGGTGGTCACAGTTTTCCTGGAGAACTAGAAGTAGCAGGTACACAAGAGTGATCGGCAGCGCTAAGACCCTCCTCTCTGCTCTGATTGGTTGTTTTCAACAAGGAGCGGCGCCTTTTCGCAGGCGGCAATAGTAGCTCAAAGAGGAAGAGGAGGAGATCAATATTTTCACAGATCATCTGCCTCATTCTGCTGTTACAACATGGCGCCATTTTTAATAAATGTGTAAAAAAAACAACAACATTTGAATCAGAAGATAAAAGAACCAGAAATCAGAAATTCTGATGGGTACAATATAATAAAGCAGTATTTCCTCAAATAAAATAAATACTACAGGTCAAGCTGTGACATAGAATAAAGAATGAGAAAGAGGGTTGGGGTTTCGCTCTTACTAGATTCAGTGACTGAAGCTCATTTCTCTTCCTGTTGCACTCAGTGAAACATGTTCTGGACTGAACATTTATCATATTGGGATAATAAAAAGTCACAACTGTGTTCTGGTGAAGCAGGTTTGAAGCATTTTAAACATATTGGATCATAACTGCAGCACAATGTCCATGTTTATGTTTCATTAATACAATCCCTGCAGAGAAAATGTTTCTATCTGATTAAAACGGAAAGAGATTGAAATCTGACTTGGTGCAGAAAGCAGTGAGAGTGTAGCGCAAGAACTTATAGCTGGGAATCCAGGAAGAAAACTAATCAACTTAGGAAACACAGAGCAGAAGACGGATGGGAATCTGACAACTGAAAATCTGCTGACGGAAACATACAGCAGATGATAATGAGTGAAGAATTCATAGCTGCAATTAGGAAACGGGAAGCTGATGTTATGGAAGCTGAGAGCAAAATCAACAGAGAAGAACAGAAACGTAAACAACAACAACAAAAAAGAGAAACAAAAACGCAGAAAATTCTTGAGACAATCCAATAAATCCATAATGTGAAGTCGCTGCTGTTCTTGTCGGGTTTCTCATCACTTCCAGTCATCTCATTATTTTAGCACAGTCTTTAAGGTGATTCTCCAGGGAATGCTGCCCCGCTAATGAATGCACACCTTTGAGGAAACATTATAGGTCAGCGTTAGCAGGTCACAGCAGCAAAGACATTAGAAGCCACATTAAAAATACTTTACAATAGAGTCATGATAAAACCCAGAGTGATTATTCTTAACCAAATACTAAACAACACACTAATTTGTTCCCTCTGAAAGGATACTTTAGAAAATGAATAGTTTTACACATCTGCATTAAGCCTGATGGGCAATAACTTATAAACGGTGCCAGGGTCTGGAATCTACGGTGGCCCAAAAGGGTCAAGAACGCAGCATAACTTCCGTTTTAGCATAAACTGTTACCTTTTAACAGTGTCAGTGATGATGTAGTCAAAGTTTCACCGCCTTTCATGACCTTTTAGTGCAGACCTCGAAAAACAGCGTCCACTCACTCCGCCATCTTGGCCGACCGCGCACCTCTTATGTTTTCAACTAACACGCAAAAACCAGCTTTTATTTTGATATATCATTTTTTATCAAGCTAACTTGCAAATTAGCAAAATATTGAACATTTTACCTTCTGCTTCAGCATAACTTCAGTTTTAGCATAATTTACGTTTTAATATAAATGCCTTTATAGCAAAAGTTCTGCTTTAGCATAATTTACATTTTAGCATAAATTACGTTGTAACGTAACTTCCATTTTAGCATAACTTCTGTATTAACTTATGTTTTGCTTTACCATATTTTCTGTTGTGGCTTTTGTTACTGTAGCCATCGAGATAAGGCCACAATAATCTATATTTATCTATATAGATAGATCTATCTATATATATATATATATATATAAAGTGAACCACTTTTAAATAGTTTATTAAAATATAAAGTTATTAAAATGTTCTCCCTTGTACACACAAATACAGAGTTCTCTCAAATTTCCACTATTTTATAAACAATCGGTTTTGGTGATAATAAGCAGTTTGTTTTTTTTTCATATGATCGGAGGGCCGAAACCAGATATCCGGCCACATGTGGACTCCTAGGCCTAAATCAGGCTTGTGTGTAGGTTTAACTTTGAGTCACGTCTAAATACATTCTAAGTGACCCTTGGCTGTTCAAATCGTGTTTACTGCCTGGTACCTGAAGCACTTGAGGCGAACCGAAACGGAAAGATGATGAATGTTCAAACTTTCCCCACCTCAGTCCTGAACAGCTAAGGAGAGGAAGTAGATGATTCACCTCTACTGTTCTGCAGCCTATTGATTTGTGATGCCTGACTCAGTTGATAGTCACTGAGCTGGGTTCATATATACTGCAGTGAGGTGATTAAATGCAGGTTAACTGGGAGAGTAATTGCCGTCTGGGAGAGGCCCCCTGAACAGTTTGGTTGATGATGATGTTGCATATATTTAAGTGGCGACGTTGGAAGGTGACATTTGTCAAGACGTATGATAAGAAACCTGCTTAGTCTGCCGAGTGCTGACAGTGGGGAAATAAAGCAGAACTTATCTGCCTCTTTCTGAGAACTGTCCCAGAAACGTGGCGCTGCAGCCCGGCATTTGTCCAGCTGTCACTCTCAATGAGCTTTCCTCCACACTGTTTACTCTCCGTGTTAGAACCTCTGTTGATACCCAACACTCATTAGGAAGCTCATTGACATTGACTGAAAGCGGGATCCCTTAACCAGCCTGTACCACCGCGATGCTAAGTGGTATTGATCGGCGCTCCGCCGTGAATCAGGCCGGCGACGGGGTTTTGCTCACCGGCCTGGTTGGTGGTGATGTTGACCGTGGAGTAGTTGGGCGAGGACGGGTTCTTCCCCGAAACGCCGTTGACGGCCTGGACCTCGAAGCTGTAGCGCGTGTGGGCCTGCAGGTTCCTCACCACCACCTTCCTCTGCCTCATGCCCAGGCGGCGCGGCGCGATGTCCACGTTGTCGTCGCAGCGCGTGCACGGGCTGAGGTCGCGCAGGCACTTCTTGCACACCACGTTGTAGACGAGGTCCCCCCGCCCGCCCGTGTCCTTGGGTTCGTCCCACTCCAGGGACAGGGAGGTCTCGTTCACGCTGGATATGACGTTGCGAGGGGCCGAGGGGATGGCTGCACAGAAACACACACAAACACACACACACACATGTGTGGGCACTGGAGAAGGTGGGCAGGCTGTGCTAAAACACACAAGTGAGGGTTTAGTCATCCTCCCGGTGCAGCGCTGACATTATCCTCCCTGGTGGTTAAAGAAACTGTTTTAACAGCTTTATAAAAAGGGAACAATAGGTAGCATGTGAGCAGAAAATGGAGTATAAGTGAGGTGGAGTGTAATATTGACATTCTTTAGTGAGAATACACACATAACATGTACGGAAAAGTCTTAAAAAGGGTAAACGGGATCATATTCCACCTCCTTCACCGTCTTTATTTAGCATAAATCCAGACTATTTGGCCCCAGAGGCTGCAGTGAACCACCAGTCAGAGACAATGATCAGAGAAGACTTCTTCTACAACACACTCCAACTCAGAGACACGGTTACAGGCAGTTTCAAACTAGAGATGCACCGATCCGATATTAATATCTGTATCCGTCCCAATATTGAAAAAATTTCTAGATCGGGTCTCTGTGGCAATGTACCTGATCCATAAGGGGAGATCTATTCAGTCTAATTCTATGCTTTTTGCTCTGAGCGACATCATGCTTTATTATTTATTTTACATTATATTTAGAATTCATAATTGTGCTTTCTGAACCATTTGAAAGCGGCTTATTTTTCACTTGTTTGACCAAAATAGTCAACCTGGTTGTTGTTTTTTTGTCCGTTTCAGTTTCTTTCTTTATTTTCCATTGGCTTTTAGCCTCCTAATCTAACTGACTGAACAAATGAAAGTTGTTTTTACAAGTTTGACCAAAACTTGTGAAGCTGTTTGTGTATCTAATTGTGCTGCACTGGTGTAGTTATCAAATACATTTGTTATTCTGTACATTTATGTCTGTGTTAAAAAATAGAAACGATTTAAGTCAATTCCGCTGTTTTTCTGTATCGGATCCGTATCGACCATCGCTAAATCTCAGATATTAGTATTGGAAGTGAAAAAAGTGGATTCGTTCATCGCTGGTTTAAAGGGCTTTATTGAGAGGTTAGAAGTGGTGAATAATGTAAAGGCTGTAAATCTTATGGCTTCTTCATTAGGGCTGTTAGTTTATGAGCAAAAACATTACTAGCATGTTTATTTAGGTTCATTTAGAAATGATAGTTTTGATGAGTTTACAGGACGTCCTGGTTGTTGTTGTTGTTGTTGCCTGGTAGTCTTGGAGTTTAGGGAGTTAAATACCTGAAATCCTCAAAACCCTGAGTTCAAACGGGATTGGTGCATCTCTACTTTAAACAGGCTCCTACAATAAAAAAAAGGCTTGAAAACAAAGCAACGTTCAACTTTCTTCTTTTTTTTTTTTTATGTGATGCATATAAACTGTCATGCTCAAGCATAGCTTGGCTGACCCGCTGTCAGTTTGAAATAGCTAATCTGCTCATGACAGAGAGTTCCTGTTTGTGAGTCAGTGTGACCCAGGGCCATCGTGTTTCTATAAGCAGCGCAGCATTTTCACCGAGAGCGCTTGAAATCAGGATAAAGTGCGATAAGCGCCGAGGAAAGCAACAAAGATCACTTGTGCAAACAGGCTTTTCATCTTATTAAGGTGCTCTGCCTCTCGGCTCCCGGCAGCAGAGAGTCCAGTCTGTCTCGCGGCAGCAGAGAGTCAAGTCTGTCTCGCGGCAGCAGAGAGTCCAGTCTGTCTCGCGGCAGCAGAGAGTCCAGTCTGTCTCGCGGCAGCAGAGAGTCCAGTCTGTCTCGCGGCAGCCAGAGAATCCAGTCTGTCTCGCGGCAGCCAGAGAGCGAACGGCTCTCTCCACAGAGTCCACCTCCTCAGCTGCCATGCCCTGAGCGGCCATTTCTCTCGCCCCATCCTTTCTAATTAGGCAGACGGAGTTCAGAGTGGAAGCTCCTCTAATTGGACACCCGTCTAAAACACACGCCGAGTCCAAGCTGCCATCCATTGCCTTCTCTTGTGCAATGCGCAGCTTCAAAAACACAGAACGCAGGCGGCCCTGGCGCCGGCTCTGACAGACCGCAGAGGCAGGACTGTCAGGCCCGCATGTGTGTGTGCGTGTGTGTGTCTAGTGGAAGGTGGTGGCTGTGTCCCTGCCCGCCTGTCGGCGTGCGCTGGTCAGTGTCACAGTCCACAGTGTTCCTGTGACGAGGAACTGGGGGAGACAGCTGCGGGCTGTGTGTGTGTCATTTAACGTGGCGAAAGGCCCCTGGGGCTCGACTTTAGCAGCTCATGTCGCTCTAAATCAGCACGGCCAGGGAGGGACTGGTGGAACGAGCGGCCTGCGCTGCTGCCAGCAGCACAGCCGCCTGCTTACCGCTAAACAAGTCCTTCGCATTCAAATGCTGACATTTACAGGCTTTCTGCAGATTTCAACAACTCAAATTTAAGACCTTTTTAAGACCATTAAGAGTGACATTTAAGACCTGTATCACCACAGAAAGGTACAAAAGAAAATGGCATATTCGATGTAGTAGCAGTGCCAAGCTTATTTGCACAGTCTGAATGTAGCATCATTACAGGTGGGCAACAGAAGTGAGCCAGTGGTGAAGACGTCCATGAGAAAAAACTAATGCATCTAAAATTAACTTAAAAAGATAATGTATTTTAATATTGGATACATTCATTTAAGCTAGCCAGTTGGCTCAATCTAAGTTAGCTTGCTAATGTATCTAAAATTAAGATAAATAGCTAATGCATTTTAACTTTAGACAAATTAATTCAACCTTGCTAGCTAGCGGTCGCATCAGCCGCCTGGAGAATGCAGTGAATGAAGACGTCTGCAGAAAAGTCAGGAGAGAAAAGCACTGCATAGCACACATGATGAAACAGTCCTGCCACCACAAAATCATAGATCAGTGATAAACATATTTAAGGCCAACTTACATTTTTTTAATGAATTTATGACATTTTAAGGCTTTGATTTTAAATGCATCAATTTAAGACTTTTGAAAGATGCACAGACTCCCTGATTTAGAAGTAAGGAGTCAATTTGGATTTACCATTGTGTAGCCAAACTGAATTTAAAGTATGGATTGTTTTCAAAGGGTCCACTCTAACGTTATTGTTAATAATAATGACAACATTTTCTCACCTTTTATTTGAGTCACATTGTTTTTAACCAATGTACTTACAGCTCTCTTCAGACTACCTTCCCTCAAACCATCAGTGAGCAGCTGCTCTCCTCCATGCTTAAACGGATGGAAAGTTTTTTACTCCATATAAAGTGTACTACGCATTAATGAGTCGCCATTGTCTTGCCTGTAACAAACCACATTTCGCTTGAAAAATGCAAATAGTTTGAGGAAAATGTAGACGTTTGTGAGTAAATATTAATTTTGGAGAATTTACTGTCTTTTTGTGTCAGAGTTCTACATATCGTGTTGCTTTCAAATTTTTATTTTTTTTTTGGGTTGGTTCTTTTCTTCCAGCAGAAAAGTGACATATACAAAAATGGCATAAAAAAAACATGAGATGAAGTAACATCTGTCTACTCATAAACAATTCAAATTTCAGGAATAAAACACAGGAGCCAAAGTGGATCATTTCAGAAGGAACTGCAAACACACAACATTTTACCCGTTATTGTGGGTCTAGATACTGCGGCTAATATCTCAGCACACTTGAAATAAACAAAACCAACATACAATCAACTTTTCAGCACAATGCAGGAGATTGCTTCAAATTAAAAAATCCTTTATTTAAAAAGTACTGGTTCCACTGGCAGATTATTTCACCAGTGGAGATGGAAAATTAATTCTAAGTGAAATAATCTGCCGGTGGAACCAGTACTATTCATTAATATTAGGGATATATTGACTAAAACAAGCTGCTACTAGTTAATATGACCCAACAA
Source organism: Alfaro cultratus (assembly GCA_903066825.1). Lineage (NCBI taxonomy): Eukaryota > Metazoa > Chordata > Actinopteri > Cyprinodontiformes > Poeciliidae > Alfaro > Alfaro cultratus. The sequence continues at coordinate 68,190 of CAEFZX010032224.1, forward strand.
CCAAGTTAGTCTTCTCTTATTTCAAGTGTACTAACTCATGTGCAGTAGAAACTAGACCAAAAACACTTGGTGAGATTTCTTGTTTTTGTTCTTTTCACAAAGTTAATGGATTTATTATGTGCTAGCTTGTAGATAACAAAAACAGACATTATAGTCCGAGGCGTCCAATCAACAATAGACTCAGTCACTGGTGATCACTGCTATTCAGAAAATGTTGGGGGGGTTTTCTCTTAAAAAAAAACAACATTTTTTGAGGAAAAAAAAGTAGGAAACTAACTAGCAATGCAACAAAGGCAGATAATGATGCTTTGCTGGAGCTTCTTGTTTAGAAGTTTTAAAAAACATTTTGGTTTCCAGGGAAGCGAAGGCAGCTGTGGCAAGCATTTGGTGCACATATGCAACGCCAAAAAGGATCATAATTTGTCTGCTTTGCACCAGCGGGCGATATCTAATAAATGCTGTGAAATGCATCACTAGGTCTTAACTGATTTAATTAGTTATCCTACTCAGTATACTTGGTGGATGAGGCCAAATTCACTGAAGAAAAACTTATTTTCTAACATTTAATTCATGTTTTTATTCGATTCGAGGCCTATAGGGCCCAGTTTCAATTGAACTTATGAAAAGAAAAATATCTGGCATTGCTCTGCTCACAAGCATCCCATCTCCCTCCTACTCTTTATCTTTCTTGGTTTTTATTTATTTTTTATAGGGTTTCTGCTTTTGTTTTTGTTTTTTTTAAATGCAATGAATAAATTTGGCATTTGCTTCTTTTTGCTGCTCTGCAACGCTCACGCAGATCAGTGACCTCAAAACCAGGGAAGTTACCAAACTGTGATTTATCTTCACCGTTACACTACTGGCTAACATGACCCAACAACTAAGTCGCAACACAGAATTCAAGTTAGTACTTCAGGAGAATTAACTCGGCAAAATGCGAATTAAAAAAAAAAAGTTTATATTTTAAGGGTCTGAAACTGGATCTGCACTATATGCGAAACGGTGATTATCTCATTATCCACTTGTGCAATATCCCAATTGCAAAGGACTGCTTGGACGCAATGTTTGGTAGGAAATTATATTTCAAGTGGCATGTATGTAAATTCTGCATGCCAATAATATGTCTGGCCTGTTGGCTGGATCTGCACTGCCGTTGATGCCAACACTTGTTTAATAATTTCAGTGGCTGAGATTCTAAAGCAGCTGGGAGCGAGTGATGAAGGGAAAGAAAGAAAAGAGACAGAAGAGCGAAGGGTGGCAATAGCGCCTGACAATATGGTCAGGAAAACGCTGAGGTCTCCTGATATCATGCAGCCGGTGGAGGAGCTGAATGTATAATGGCCTTTTGTAAGCTGGGTTACTTTTACTGCAAAGTTTCAGAGAAAACAGTAATGAGTGACTTTCTGTTAAACGGTTGTAAACAGTTAATATCCTGCCAGAAGTAGAAACATCTTTTGGTTTTGGATCAATACTAAACTTCAGATATCAGTGAAAGAAGTGAATCGGTGCATCCCTACTATCATTTTTTAATTATTTCTCAATATGGTGAATACTTGCAATTAGCTATGACAACCTATATCACCATCATCACCTTTACTAAAGACACAAGCAGGTCCATATAAAGGTGAGATAAAATCAACTGAACCTCACTGAAGATTGTGAACGTTTAAGTTCAGATCCAATCATTTCCTGCTGCTTCCTGTCGCAGAATCCACTGCGGCCCGTTTCTGCGGCGCGGAGCGTTACTCACTGGTGCAGGAGGAGTCCGGCGGGTCGCTGTCGGCGCGGTAGAAGCCGTTCAGGCAGGGACAGACGTTGGCTCCCCGTGAACTGGTGCGGCTGTTGGCCGGGCAGGGAGCACACGTCCCCTCGCCGAATTTGGATTTGAAAGTCCCGGGGATGCAAGCTGGGTGGATGAGAGAGAGAGAAAGAGAGAGAGAGAGAGAGAGAGAGAGAGACGGGAAAGGACGATAAGAAGCGGGGAAAACAAAACGCCGCCGTCGCTTATCTGGAAGCCCAGCAGCTGTCGCATCAGGACGCGTCCTCCTGCTCCTGCAAAAAAATTCAACATTTACAAAGGAAGCATCCGCATCGGTGTGCGCTTAAGCACAGGGACTTATCTGAGCTTTTTTTTTTCTTGCATTTGCTTTTCATTTCCATCCTCTGTGCTCGGTGACATTAATCTCCCCGAACATGGAGTCGCGATGACAGCAAAGTTTCACGTTGAAGATGAGGAGAAGGGGGATAAAGATGAAGACCGACTGCTGACAGGAGATTGCTGTTGTCAGACAAAACAAGGATGGAGAATGCTTGTGTGAAGAAAAAAAAAAAAAAAGGGATCCGCCCCGAACCCATCAATCAGTGTCTCCCGGCTCCTCACGGCTCTCCAAAGCCGCGCCGCTGAATACAAACGAGAGCCTCGGCGTGCATGCAGAAGACGCTCCATAATAAGCCCATAAATCAATCCAAATGAAGCGACATCAGAACAGACATGAATTAGCTCAGCCGAGTTATGAGGAGAGTATACAAAGTGCGGTAATCTGAGGCGATGTGTCCAAGAGATTAATTTAAATTCCTAAGTGTCGGGCTGAAAGTTGGCTGATATGGAGTCTTAAGGATAAACCGGCGTAAGCCCAGACTAAAGAAGGATTCTGATAAAGGGGATTAGCAGCGAAAGGTCTGGATAGATCTGCCTCTGGAGCCGCTGGTTTTACTGTTCGCCACATTCCTAACCGGTGGTGTAAAAGTGGGGGAGTCTGGCAAACATCTGTCCTGTCAGCATGACGGCTCATAAAACCCAGAGAGAGAGGAGAGGAGAGGAGAGGAGAGGAGAGGAGAGGGTGATTAAGCAGTTAGGCTAAGTGGGCTTTCAGTTTCGGCTCCACCCAAAGTCAAAACAACGGTGTGATTAGAGAAGCCAACAGCTAACAGCCCTGCAGCGGCGTTACGCAATAAAACTCGCAACAGTAACCGTGCTCCCACTGAGAATGTGCGCAAAACGTGATTAAAATCAGATGTGAATTGGTTTGTTCACACGAGAAGTCATCAGAAACCATCAACCTCCTGCCACTTCCTGTCATCTTCTCCTTCGTTTCCGCCAGCAGTAACATCCGGCTGTCCATCATGTGACTCGTGTGACGCAAAAAAAAAAAAAAAGTGTTTCCATTGCAGTGTTCTGAAGTACTTTAATTTTGAAAAACCACCTTATACTAGTGCAAAAACGTTTTCGCGAAAAACGTGGTTTTTCCAAATTGCCGCGTTTCCATTGAACAAATGTATTTACGTAATTACAATTTGAGCAATTTTATAGTTAGTCAAGAAACTACAGGTCAACTTCAATCCCAACACTTCCTGCTCCAGTTTAGTTCATCTTGCAATTTTGTCCCTTTCTACCAGAAACCATTCATTGTAACTATTAACAGTTAATGTTTTTCTGTACTTAAGCCACTGTAGAACCTGCAAAAGTAAAATAATATATAATCTAATTGGCTATGAAAAGTACATGACCTCAAAGCTGAATACATGGAGTATGAAGGTGATGTACTTTCTCATCTGATCGGAGAAAATCTGATGAAATTTCAACATTCAATAAATGGCTAATTTCATTTTTTGAATCTGACAATTATTATTCGTATCAGGCTCTAAGGTTTGTGTCAAACTCAAGACCCTGGGGGCCAAATCTGGGTCCTGGGGCCCCCAGATTTATTGTCTTAAATAGTCCACATTTAAGGTCATATGTAAACACAAAAATAGCAAAATTCCTTGTAAATATTTTTAAATTAGTACCACAAAATTTTAGATCTTTAAATTAAAGAACAAAAAAAAATGTTTTTAGCTGTTTTCTTCAATGGAACATTATATTTCTATAGAAAATAGTGTAAGAAAAAAAAGCATGTAGTTTACAATCTATTGTCAAAATTACTTGATAAAAATTTGTGCAACACCGTGTTGCCTCTGCCCCCACCTGTTGCTGCACACGGAAAGTCAGTTAGCTAAAAAAAAAAAAAAGGCCACTTCACTTGTTTTTCTCACTTAAAGCGCAAACAAATTTTCCAAGTTTGGAAAATTTTTGATCCCGAAAAGCACAAGACTTCAATGGAGTTGAGAGTCACTTCTAAAGGATTCGGTTTCTGTCTTATCCATCTGCCTGTTGTTTTCACTCGCTTCTCCTTGTAGGGTCAGAGGGGAGCTGGTGTCTGACCCCAAGGGTTATTGGGGCAGTTATTGGGTTCACCCTGGACAGGTCACCAGTCCATCACAGGACAACCGAACACACACACACACACAACTACGGCCAGCTTACAGAGACGAGTTAAGCTATCAGCTATGTTTTTGGCAGTGGTGGGAAGTAATGAAGTACAAGTACTTCTGGGTCAGTTTCTGACATAGAAACTGACACAGAACTTCTTTCTGTCTCCTTTTTGTTGGATTTCTTTCAAAATAAATGCCACTAGTGGCAAAAAAGTGAAAATCATTCTATGTTAGGACAGGAGACAAGATGTTTCCGTCCATGAAATTATGATGCATAGAATCACATATCTAAGTCTAAACTGTCACAGACAGTGATGCATAGTTACTTTAAAAAAAGTAACTTTAATCGGATTACTGATTACTCCTTGAAAAATTAACTAAGTTAGATTACTGACTACTTGATTTGGAAAGTAACTAAGTTACATTGAAAGTAATTTTTTTAGTTACTGTCAGCAGCTGCTGAAAACAACACTGTGAAAATGACATTGATCTTTGCCAAAACTTAATAGCAAGTTATTTTATAATGGTAACATCAACAATGTGTCTCCACTTATAAGGTTAATCTGAAGGGGAGATTGTTTAATGGTTACAACAGTACAAAAATAAAAAACTTTAGTAATTTGTGTTTGTTTTTGTGTGCTCCAGTATTATCTGGAAAACTATAAATAGGATTTTTGACCCCCCTCGCCCCCCGGCCTCCAGGTTCTGCGTTACGGCCCTGCGTTTGTTGTCAGAGCGCAGCGCACAGCGCTCCTCCTGCGGTTCCACAACTCAGATTGCTGCACAGATTTGTGGCACTTATTTTAATATTAATAATGGCGTTTAGTCACACAACTCTACGGACTCGTTCATTCGTGGCTGTTTTCATGTTTATTGCGCTGTTCATATTCATCTCGATGTTTGCAGTTTTGTGGAGCTCAACGCGAAGCTCGAGGTCATTCACAGCAAATATATAAACTTGACATTAACAAAGTTACAGCGGGACGGATCATCTGGGAGATGATGGACTAAAACTAGCTGGATGTCAGACAAATTCTGGTTGTCTCCAAGCCCAAAAAGCGCAGCCTGCGACTCATTAAATTTGCAAGCGACTTTAGAAAGAACAAAACAAACCCAAAGCCGCTTATAATGTACGGAATTGGCGACAGAAACTCAAGATATTTCCTTTGCAGCAACAAAATGCGCATCTCCCTCCATTGTTTCTGTCGCTGCTGACAGTGTCATGTAGAAACGGCGGATACTCACCACGACTTGTAGAGGAAATAAAATTACAAAAGAAAACAGTAACGCAAAGTGGTTTCGATGAGTAACTGTAGTCTGACTACTGGATTTGAAATAGAAACGCGTTAGATTACTGGTTACTGAAAAAAGTAACAGAGAGTAAACACAATAAAAACATGATTTATTGATTTATCTACGCCATTGTTCATTAAAATGGCACATTTCTGATGTATTAAAATTAAATATGATAGGTACACTTAATGGTATTGTATTAGCAATTAGGTAATGCATTCAGCAAGTACTTTTACTTTTAATACTTAAGTATTTTTAAAAGCCAGTACTTTTTTACTTTTACTCAAGTCACAATGTTAATGTGGTACTTTTACTAGAGTACATTTTTGTCTGTGTATTTGTACTTTTACTTAAGTACATTGTTTGAGTACTTTCTCCATCACTGGTTTTTGGACAGAGGTGAACTGATCCAATACCAATATCTGAGGTTTAGGATCGACTGATATCGATCTGAAAAAGAAAAACTGCTGAACTGACTTAAAATGTTTCTTTTTTTAAACACAGACATACCGTAAATGTACTGAATCACAAATCAATTTTGTAACTCTGCACCAGAACAGCTCACTTAAATACACCAATAGCTTCACAAGTTTGGCCAAACATGTAAAAACAACTTGAATTAGTTCAGTCAGTACAATTAGTAGAACAACCAATTTAAATTAAATAATAAAGAAACTGACCATCTTGGTCAAATATGTAAAAATAAACTGGAACCTGGTCATCCCAGCGGTCAGGCACCCACACAGCCCATCAGCAGTCGGACCGGTCAGAACTGACGAGGAGAAACTGCCCCAGAGCCCCCAACCAACGAAGGGCAGAGTGCCAACCCGTCTGGTGAGACAGCCCCAGGGAGGCCAAGAGGAAGAGGTGTTCCCACCAGAGCACAGCGCAATCCCCACAGCCCACTGCTGGCCCGACGCCCCCCACAGAGCAAAAGGCCAGCCAGTGACACCGCCACTGGCTTCTTCACACCACCAGACCCCGCCAAGCGGCTCTGGGCACAGAGGCAGGAACAAAAGAGAGGGCTGCACAGGATCCACACGGCGCCCAGCCTCATCACAGCCTGGCCCAGGTCGCTACAATGGAGACCGTAGCTAGAACCTCCCAGAGGAAACACCTGACAGGAGCCCAGGCAGGAAGTGAGAATCTTTTACAGTAGATTATGAGACGTTACTTTAAATCGTCGGTTGTCAGTGTGGTGGACAAAGTACTCAACTATAGTATCTGAGTAAAAGTTTACTCAAGTTAAAGCACTGAAGTACTTAGTTTTGAAAATACTTCAGTATTCGCGAGTACAAATGATCAGTACATTGCTGTATTGTTTTTCCGAGGGCTTTTACAAAACCTTGTAACTTGCTAAAACAATGTATTGACATGTAGAACAAACTCTGCTACAGAAAGTCTACGCCACTTGTAAAAACTTTAAGGAGCAGTGTTTTGTATTTTCCAGTCATCTAGTAGCATTTTATAGCAGAGTCAAGTAGCTACGTTAACTTCAGTTCTTAAAATGACTTAAAAGAAAATTGACTTTGCAATTTAACGCCTTGAAATTGGGTCTCTGTCTCTTTAAGAACCTACTGTTCTTTCTGAAAGTCATCACAACATGGCTCCTCTATTTATTTAACCCTAACAACAACATTTCAGTGAAGAAAAACAGCAGCAGTGGACTACAAGTCTATGCTGAGCTTAAATGATTGAATCATAAGTTCCCCAAAGAATAAATACTCTTTATAAGGATACTCAAAAAAAATGTACTTAGATATAGCACTCAAGTAATTGCACTTCGTTAGGGTTAGAAATTTGATGAGCATAAAACAGGCCAAAAATGATCAAATGTTGCAAGTCATACAAATGGATCTACGGAGTGACATTACTGCCCAGTGCAGGCTCCACTCAGCTCACCTTAAGGGTGGCACCAAGTGAAGCAAAGCTTGTGGCGCGAGTTCTGCTCTTATCTCCTCAGTCTGCCCCCTCTCTGAGTGTTGACCTGCCTTAATCAGTTTTTGTTTACATGTGACTGTCGCCGGTCTTGTATGTCATGGTTATGTAAGCTGCAGCAGTGAGCAGAGAAGAGACAGAGGAAGGACACAGACTCGTATATCCATAACACGTGAAATGTCCGGCCATCTCCATTTTGTACCCAAAACTTTGGAAAACGACCAAAATGGCAACGGTACAAAACGCTCAGCATCCATGTTTTCTTCTGTATGAAACACAGCCCACCATTATTTCCTTTAGTTTATTTTCCTCTCATTTCTTTCGAGTGTCTGCTGAGTCACCCCCCCCCCCCTCTCTCTCTGTCATTAACCTCTTTGGAGGGCACGGTGATTTTCCTGTTTTTGATCCTCCACATCTCCCTCTATTGTCTTTTCCCCTCTCCTCCTCCCTCTAACTCACGCGGCGTTTGGCTCGGAGCGGCCAGACGGAGGCTAAGAAATGAAACGTCTGAGTGATTAATGTCAGCGTGGCGGTGTTGGCTCGCGTTGGTCTGAATGGTGTTAATGAGCGTGGCAGCCTGTAGATTAACTAACGGGTAGGGCCGCCGAGGAAATTACACTTCCTCATCACAAGCGCTGGCTGAAGCCCTGGAGAGCTTTTTATCAGGCTTCGGCGGCAAGCTTTTAACCTTGAGCAGCCAAATGGCAACGAATGAGCTCTCCGGCGCGTGTTCAACACCATTTCTCACGCCCAGGTGAGAGAAGGTTTCGCGTGCGCCGACTCTTACTTCCTGCCTCCAGCTGCCATTTTCATTCCCCTCCTTTTAGCAGCTGTTTCTGTCCGCGCTTTGGCAATTCACACCTCACCCCCGGACCCCCCCAACCCTCCGTCTCTCCCTCCCCAACGCTATCTCTCTTCTCTGGGATTCATCTTCCCATTCTATTATCTGCGTTTGCCTCGCGAAAATGTATTGGCTCTCGGTTTTGTGCCATCCGACTATCTTTCTCTCCCTCCTGTCCCGCTTGCACAATATTTGTATGCGGCTCTTCTCTGCAACACCTCATTAATTCATACTCCTCCCCTGCCCCTCTTCCTCCTTCAGCCCCGCATCCCCCCTTTCCAGGAGCCACACAATAAATGCGTAGAAGAGGGCACAGGCTGAGGTGACTTGCATTGAGCATACAAAGGAGCTGTGGTTGAACAAAAGTCAAATCGAATAAAAATAAAAGTTAAATACTGTACAGGGCATGGGCCGCTTAGAGCTGCGGTATGTAACTTTTAGAAAACAATGTTTACATCACGGCCAATGGCGGAGAATCGACTTTCCGCAACAGGGAAAACGTTTCTCCGCCGTCATCTGTGGCTATGCTAACTAGCCTTAGCCTCTTCTTCTCTTTACTGAAGAGGAGTGTGAGCAAGAACTGAAACCCTAAGCTCTGATTCTACAAGACACTGAAAGAAAATGCTTAAAATGGGATTTGAGTTTAAGAGAAGTAACTCAACCAAATTAAATTTCTCTTTTTCTAGCCTGAGCATTCACAACAGGCTCTGTCATCAGATAGAAGTCGTAGCTTAGCAGAGAGGAAAGGGGTAGAGGGGACAGGGGATGAGATTGTGTTTGACAGCGCTAAGACACGCCTCCTAGCTCTGATTGGTTGTTTCTAGTTAGAACTGGGAGAAGGCAGAGGAACTTGATTTTTTTTTTTAGGGTTTGCTTTTTTTTTTCACAGATTGTCTCATACCAAACTGTCACAACATAGTGATAGTTTCAACAAATATGCAAAAGAAAAAACATTTTATATATGTTACATACTACAGGTTTATTAAGTATCAATTTTTAAAAATGACAGTATGAGGCCCTGCGCACATAGAGAGGAGCTCGGTAATTTTTATTTATTTTTTGTAAAAATGCGTTGCCAGAAAGCTCTGCAGCAGAACGACAGAAACACACAGAATGGCGCCAGGAAGCGGGATAGAGAGAGAGAAAGATGGAGCTATGACATCATTGATTAAAAAATAATAATATTAATAATAATAATAATGCATGGAAAGCGCCATTTTGAAATGTATTCCCTCTAATGTTGGTTTTAAAAACGATCGTTTCCAGTTTCGTAAAACTCCCAAACGGTGTGAATGCACAGCCTGAACGCTCGCAGACACACCCACAATCGCCTCTTTCTTAGTGGGGCCTAAAAATTACTAATATTTCGTCACATCATTTTCTTTCAACCAAAGAAAGTGAGATTTCTCTTGCTCTATGGATCACAGTGTAACGCAGCGCTGCCCCTCCCCTACATGTTGCTACTCACTTCCAGTCAGCAGGCAGACTGAAGGAAACTGAATTTTTCCCTCACAAGAAAGGGAAAAAAGACTCTTAGGAAATGTTTCTGGTTTAAAAATCATTAATGATATGGAATCTAAAAGAAGCTATTGACATAGTAACACAGAATAAGGTGTATTATTTGCAATAAGCACTTAAACATTACTGATAACATTCAGTAGGTGTTTATTCTATTCTATGTATAAATATTAAGTAAACACGTTAAAGAAAAAGGACTGAAGTAGGAATACATCAGATGTTTACATTTGTTGCTGAAAGTCACATCATCCGTTAGAAATTAAATATTTTTTGATCAGTTATGATCACAACAATTATTTCTATTTGCTAAATACCAGAATAACAAACTCTGAAGTTTTAAGACAGTAAGATCTCTGAACTTTCTAACTTGGGAACAAAACAAAAGAAGAGGCTGTCATTATGTACAGAGAAATGAAAGGCTGAAGAGAAGAAGAGGCCAGTGTTCCAAAAGCCAGGTAAAAAGAAAAAAAGCCAGTGTAACGGTGGCAAATGCAGTCAGAAACAAAATCCTTAATTTTTGGAGATATATCCTCCAGTCCGGATGTTTCCCAACCTTGGTTCTCAAGGCACTCCGCCCTGCATGTTGTAGATGTTTCCCTGCAGTTCAGCGAGAGTTTGCTAATGACCCAACAACTGAAATCAATGTGCTGAAGCAGGGAAGCATCTAAAACATGCGTGGTAGCATGCCTAGAGCACCAGGGTGGAAGAAACTGCTGCAGTCTGACGCAACTAAACTGTAAGTGTTTGGCTTTAAGGGCCATTGCTACTTTTGGCGGGAAAAACGAGTAAAGATTGCAAAAGGTGAAGAATGGGATAATGTTGTGTGGGTGTTTTGCTGCAGGAGGGACTGGTGCACTTCATAAAGTAAATGGCAACATAATACAAGAACATTATGTGGAAATATTGAAGCGATATGTCAAGACATCAGGCATGAAGTTCAAGCTTTAGCAGAAATGGGTCTTTGGAAAGGAAGAGGAACATAAGCTAACACTAGATTACTTAACGACAACAGTCCATGTTCTGGACATTAAACAGTTTGTGGAAAAGAGCTGAAGATAAAGGAGGTCTACAAACCAGACCCAGTTCCAGCAGTTCTGTCAGGAGGAATGAGTCAAAGTTCTACTCTGTTGTGAGAAGCTTGTGGAAGAAAACCTACATTTGACCCAAGTCAACCCACTTTAAAGACAATTCTATAAAATGTCAAGGAAATCCATTTTAAACTTCTGATCTTGTCTATAGGTATTTCTAAGTAGTAGGATCAACTGTTTGTCAGTTTTAAGTCAAAGCACTTCTATACTATGACAGGCCAGTGTGTGGTGAAAGTCCTGTCCTCTTACCCTGGCACTGTGTGCTGTCTGCAGAGGGTTCATAGCCGGCGATGCAGGTGCATGAGCCCACCGGAACCATCCACTCTCCGTCCCCGTTGCAGTACAGTTTGAGAGGGACGGACACCTCCATGGCGTTGGCCACGCAGGCCCCTGGCGCGATCACCAGGGAGGTGGCTTCTGCACCCGTGGCGGTCTCAGGGAAGACGGCGAAATTGGCAATGGTGGTGGAGCACTTCTTGAAGAAAACCCTGACTGAGATGAGCGACATGCAGGCCCCCAGGTCCTGGAAGGCCAGGTAGAACCCGGCCTTGGACAGGGGGCCGAAGCTGCGCACTTTGGTGTTGATCCTGCCGGCCTCCAGCAGAGAGAAGCTCTCGTCCGGAGCAATAGTATCCACCTTCACGTAAGGGTTCTCCCTCCACAGGGGGCTGCTGTCTGTAGCCATGTCCCCCTCTGACTCGTAGTAAAACAGATTGAAGGTCTCCTTGCAGGAGCCTGGGATGTTGGGGATGCTTGCACAGTCGCGGACAGAGAACTTGAGTTCCACGTAGACTCTAAGCACTCCTCTGCGGGGGATGAAGTCTGTCCTCAGCCAGTTGTTCTGGTTCGGCTGCCGGACGTTGCACACCTGGTAGGTTCTGATCGGGCTCATGGAGTCATCGTATCCGCTCACTTCCTCCCACTGTGGGGGAAAAAATAAAAGACAGAGGAACTCGGTCAAAACAAATCCTAGTAACCTGATTGGAAAGCTAACGAGTGTCAGTGATTGTAGATTGAAAAAAAAGGCCAATTAAGTTTCTGCCAGTAAAACTCAGAAGTTTCGAGATTAATCTCAGAAACTTTGTAGAGAAAACTTTTTCACTTTTCAAACTCTGAAATTTCCAAGTTGTTTTTTTAAGCACGTTTGGGATTATTCATAAAATGTCTACGTTTTTTAAGTTACTAATTTTTTCCCCCTAGAGAATTCCTGTGATTAATGTCAAAATCCTGGAGGTTTTCGAGCAAATTTTCAACTCTTTACTCTCAGAAATGTCAAAGTTTTTTTCTAGAAAATTTCTGAGATTAATCTAAAACTTTCTGAGTTTTTTGGCTTCTTTTGGTTTTCTAACTACAAAGGTCCTAATATGCCATTGTTTAGCACAGACTGCCGTCTTCAGTCGCCTAAAAAGCCCAAAAAGATCTAATATGTTGTTTGTTGATGTTAACTAATGCTTCCTAATGCAAACTGCTCAAGCATGGAAGACGTTCAAAACAGTCCTGTGGCGCGCTTGGAACGGATTACAAAAACGAAATGACACACACACACACACACGCATTCCCGCAGCATGCTGTGTGTACACGAGGCCTGTGAGGAATAATTTGCAGCTAAAACGTTTCTAATTGCATGAATCATTCAGAAAATTCCAATCATTATGGGCTATTAATAGATAACATTTTCCCATTAAAACACATTTCACGCATTCTATCTGTTTGACTAGTTCCGATGCCGAGCGCGTGCCGGAGGTCTGCGGGAAAGAAACGGGGGCGGGGCGGGCACTCCTCTTCGGCTGTGATCACAGCAAAACGTGTCGATTTAAAAGCGTTCTCAAATCCTAACCTCAGAAGATGCAGCGCAGAGCGGAGGAAGACCTGTCTGTAAATCTGATGCGGCGCAATCGATGGAGCTTGAGGAAAGAGATTTGGGTCTCAAACAAACGGCACTGTTGAAACTCAAACGTTCCCGTGTGTCTTTAATGAACGGAACTCCGTTCGTGTGATTCGGTCCAGCGGTGTGATCGCTACGCACTATGTCTTCATACACACGAAGCATGAGTGCATGTATTTACATATATTAGTTCATAAAGCTGCCACGCTCAGCCGAGCTGTAGCTCAGGAAACGCTGATTTAACATCTTAGATGATAACATTAAAGTAACTCTTGACTTTGTGTTTGCATTTATAAAACAGTGGTGACAATGCAGTTTCACATCACCTTGCAAAGGTATCCAAGCCCCTTGAGCTTCTGCATTTTGTCTCATTATAGCCGCAAATCTTAATATATCTTATAGGACTTTATGTCAGATGTACACAATTTATGCTTAATTGTGAAGTAAATCTTTGAAATGACTTATCTTGACTCTCTTTACTCTGATACCCCTGAATACAATCCAGTGCAGAGAAACAGCTTAGCTTCCCATGGTAACAGTGGAGGAGCTGCCAAAATACAAATCTCAGGTGTGAGAATCTGCCAACGAGACATTATTGGTGCACTTTGACTGAAACTTCTTAGAAATATGGCACAGAGAAAGTCAGTATTGTAAAAACCCATAAGAAGTCTTGCTTGTCAGTTTGCCATGATCAAACATGTGGATGACGGTGTTTTCCGATCTGGCTAGAGCTAACACAGATCCAAACAGAGGGCCATAATGGAAGTAAACTTCTTATGCCCCGTCTCTATTGGTGTAACTTAACCGGTTCTTCCTCAGTCAGCCCCTGCCAGATTCATCTCCGTTTGCAGATACTGCAGTTCTTCGTTTTTTGGGTGGTTCAAGCTGGATCTAGTCGGGTATTATGCTCAAGCAATTTGATTGACAGCAGACTGCATTCATTGGTTGACCCATAGATTTACGTCAACCACCAATCCATAACGAGACCGTAGAAAATGTTAATTGATAATTCCATTGATAAACTTGGGATCCAAACATTTCTATGAGTTGTGGCAGAAGAATAAATACAGCGTCAACTGATCGGTGGAACCCACAATGAACAGATACACAGAGAGATTTTGGAAAAACTGGCCACCCAAAGGTACACGTGATAAAGACGTCAACAGCATGGGCCGTACTGGAAGAAAACCTGCTAAGCCCAAAAAAACAGAAGGATAAGGGCATCGCTCTCAAGCGATTTGCTTGGCAGCAGACTGCATTTGTTGACTGGCCCGTAGAGTTATGTCAACAACATCTCTACCATCATTTTCAGTTGTGGTTCAAGCTCAAACTCAATAGTTTGTGAGATTGAACCAATCAATAACTCCATGGTCAGACCTTGAGGTCCAAACCTTTTTATCGACTGTGGGGGAAGAGAATGCCTTGCATCAACTGGACGGGGCAACAAACAACTACAGCGAGAGATTTCTGGTCGCCCACGGATACGAGCTCCACACGACTTCAATCAACTACAGCTGCTCACGGCCCGCCCATATGCACGCCCACTTAGTGAGGAACACACTGCCGATGGAGACGAGCCCAACTAGAACTGGACCAGACAGTAACCGGCTAGTCAAAGTCCTGACTTAAATCCAAATCGGATCATATAACATTTATGTTTACAGATGTTCTCCGTTGAATTTAGCTGAGCTTGAGCTGCTTTGCTAACAAGAACAGGCAAAGCATCTAGATGTGCAGGGGTGATAAAGATTTGCAACTGAAAGTTGGTCCTAGAAAGTACTGTACAGCACTTTTTAGACTCTTAATAATTAATAGGTTCGTAGTTATTAATTTGAATGTGTGGGAATGCCTTAGTAAAGCACTATATTTGTATTTAACAGCGATGTTTATATACGAACTAATGTTAGAAGCCCTAATATATGTTGTCCACTGGTCAATAAATTCAGTCCATTAGGAAATAACCTTGTGAGCCTCAATGTTTCTGTTTTTTTCCCCCTTCGGTTTCCAGTTCAACTGAATGCGTTGTTTCCATAACAAATGACTGCCCCAGAAATTGATTATTTCAACTGGAGGGAAAATAATGCATAACTCATCTCACGTCTCCGGGCTGCCGGGCAATTTATCCCCAAACGATGAGCCCAAAGAATCGGCATCAGACGTCGTAAATCACCGGCAACACGTTGACGCGCTACCTGACAAATATGATAATTGCCGGCCCCTGAACGAACGGGCTATGCCGGGGCGTGAGGGGAGCGAGGGTGGAGGGTTGGGGGATGCGCTGCCTCGCCTGTCCTGACATATGACTTCATGGATGCCAGGACATTCAGAGCAGGCCGGAGTAAAAGAGGGGGGGGATTGAAAAAGAAAAAAAAAAAACGAAAAGAGGGAGCTGGTGGAAATGGTTTCCATGACAACCCAGCATTTCCATTGACTGACTTTGCGCTCACGTAGCGAAGACAAATTGCGCCGGCCGGGTGTGGGGGAGGTCTGTCAGGCTGTTAGCCCTGGGGTCAAATTCATGTTGTTTTATTTTCTCACAATTCCTACAGGGGGTATCAACTGAAAACCCTTAATTTCTGCCTGTAATGCGCTCTTGGGCCCGTATTATAAAAGACGCATGCTTTCAGGTTGCCAGGCCCTCTTTCCTGGGGAGAGACGGAAGCTGCGGCCCACCTATGTAGTCCTCACATTAAGGGGATTTTCTTCCGGCCTCAATATTAGCTCATTTCGCAGCACCGAGTACAAGCTACACATGCAAACTCTTGCACTTTTTTTTAAGGACTCCAGAAAGATGTACAAACTGAAATCTCACATTTATTTCACACAAAGTCACCGTGTGCGTTTTACTATCCAAGAAAGTAAACATTCCCTGCAAAAACAAAGATATAAAACAGCAGGGAGGCTCGCTGTTCAAGGCAGATTGGGCTCTATTAACAGGCAAATGGAACAAATGCTGCTGGAGGAGAAAGAAGAAAAAGAAAAAAAAAACACAATGCACAAAGCAAATTCAATGCATAAGCACACTAACTCTAACTCACCCCGCTCTCTGGAAACGTGGTCCAAGCCAGCTCTGTGGTAGCCCACCGACTGTCCATGAGGGTTTCTGCAAACGGAGAGTAGGAGGGAGGAAACAGGAGCTCAAGTTAAATGGTGTGAGCAGCTGGGGGAATGGCTGCACAGCATTAAAAACACACAAGTTCCCCATACAAGACAGAGGAAGCAGGTAAGGCCTGCTCTCCTTCTCCATCATAACCTCCACCCACATGCGCTCACTTTTTGAAAGCGCTGACAATCACAGCAGATCTGTGATGCAGCCTAATTAAGCCTCTGTGTTGCAGCTGTGTGTGCTTGTGTGTGTGTGTGCGTGTGTGTGTGTTCACGCCTGGCACACGCTCCTCTGTCCTCACTCATTTATGGAGCTCAGAACAAAGCGTCCTCCTGGATGCTTTCGGCGTGAGTTTGACTTTGTGGTTCAGAAAGGTCTGATAAGCTTGGGAAACTTTGGACCAACAGCCAACAGTGTTGGTGGAGGTTAATAGTTGCTGGCATAAATTGCATTTATCCTTTTAAATAGCTCGTGCCTGAGCTTGTGCTGGTGTCACCTCCATGAGGACAATCTCTCTCCATTTGAAGATCTGAAACTCGCCTCACATTCAGGTTGAAGCTCTATAACAACGACTGTTTTAAAAAAATATGTGGAACTGTCATTGAAATTGTAAATTCAATGACAGGCGACCCAGCCCCCAAAAACCGCTTTCTTCGGCCGGCTCGGATAAACGTCGGAGGAGCCCGGATCAGAATCGTTGACCAGGGGCCGCCTGGGCGGCGGTCCGGTCGGTTCGGCTCACCTCGGAGGAACTAACCCCGTTTACAGCTGCGGCGTCACCGACTCCCATTGTTCTGTTGTTGTTGGTGCATAATGAGTGAAACAATTACACTTTCTTCCTGGAGACTCAATGACACGGCGCCTGCTGTGCACCATTTGCTCACAAGTTGTTGATAACAGTGCAGAAGGAGGAGCTACAATAAATAACATGCTCTGTGTAGAGCAGCGAAAGAAACGTGGTTCTGCTGTGGCGGCAGACCGGAGTTAGCAAACAGTGTCTCGTCAGCTTTTGTGTGGTTCTGATAGGAGGTCGGTAGGTTTAAGCAAAATTTACAGTATCTATGTAACCATGGTGATCACCAAAGGTTTTCTTTGCTTCACGAGAGAGAGAGAGACTTGATCAGAACCAGACTGGATTTCTGTTTGGATCAAACTCAACAGCATGGCGGCAACAAGCTACAGATAAAACTGAGCATCTAAATTTTATCAACTGGTTGAAGCTTCCGTTTTATTGACTAATTCAGTCTGTGATTTAATCTCAGTATAAATGTGGAGAACACTGGAGGGCAAACGGGATCGTGAAGACCGAGGAGCACAGCAGACAGGGCCGAGGTCGGTTCGGTCCATCATCTGAAAATGGAAAGCGTGTGGCACAACTGCAAAGCTGGCAAGATATGGCCGCCCGTCTTAAACAGGAGAGCAGAAAGCAGGAAAACAGACAAGATTATTATCTTGGAAGAATAATATATAAACAGGATAACTCTTAGTCATGAACTACACACATGCTACACAAAAAGCCAATTGTTTCCAATTGGATGTTTCCATCCAATTGTCGTGTGGCATTTGAGCAAACTTTTAAAATGACGCAAAAATGCTAAATAGGCATGTTTTCATCTCCTGGTTTGGAGCGAATCAACCACGCTACACAGAGCGTAACTTCGTCAGGTGTGGACTCTGGGTATGGCTGTAGAAAGCAGGAAGTAGCATGGACCACACATCTCATAAAAATAAAGCGAGTCCTGCCCTCCAGCATTGAGATGTGGGTTTAGATTTTTCAGAGTTTCGTGCCTCTCGTAAGGCAAAGACCCACCAGCGGATAGGAGAGTTTGTTACGTTCCGACTTATTTGGAAAACGTGTTTCCACGTTTTAGCGTACTAGCTCATTTTCTGAAAAGCCGAAAACCGCCTCAAACCAGCTTAAAAACTTTTTTTTTTTTGTAAAATTGAGGACGTTATTTCAAATTTAGCCATTCCCATCAACCTTTTCTCATGCCATATTTCAAAATGTGCACACAAAAATAATGGAAATGAGGATAATGTTGAAATAAAGTTTGTCAAGTCAATGAATGGAAAAATCAATAAGATGGAAAAAATATACTTTGAAAACCATAACTGGGATTTTTGGTCCACACACGAAACATTACGAATTGCTATAAACTACCATTATATATCGCTTTTTCTTCCACTACATTATTCTAGGTCAAACAGGAAGTGTATGTTCAGCATTAGGTGTGTTGTTTTCTTGTTCTTCTGTGTGTCTAAAGTTCAGAAATACCGATGTTGGGATTTTATTTACTGCATTTGTTGTTTTTAATTAGTATTTTATCAGTTATCAGACATTTTAGTTGAGAGATAAAGCTTTAAATAATCAACGGGAAGAGCTTTGTGAGCTCATTTCTATTTTAAGCTGTTGTACTTTTACATCTGCTAATGAGAATTATCTGACAAGAACAACACCAAAGCCAGAGGAAAAAACACAAACGCACTGAAATATAAAGATAGGAAGAGAATAATTAGTTTTTGAACTGATATTGTGACATAAGCACTGTAAATCTGACCTCATTAATTTAATTGAATTGAATACAATTGAAGATTTTATTTTGAATGCACATCCAGTATGTTTTATATATATATACAGCAGCATGCTGTATCTACACATATATATATTTTCCAAAAAGAAATAGGAAGAACATGAACGCATTTAACTCAGCCTTTTTGTTCCACAGTCAATGAAATGATCGGTTGTCCTGGGTAAGCCACACTTCTTATATGTAAATCCAAACAAGTACACACACATTAACAAGTTTACATGTACCTACTCATATGTACATCCAATCAAATCTTTATATACATTTTCATTAGACTAAAAGTTACTAACATTTTGGATTGGCCCAATATGATTCTGAACTTAAATTCATGCCAGGAGCTAAAAGTGAGGACAATGGCAAAGAGGCATTTTTGCCTCCAATTCCCTTTGATAGACCTCATGAAATAGCCTGTTAGCTCGATAGCGAGCAACGGTGGTGTGGGACTGTGTTGCTTTCCACCAAGCCAGTCTATTGGGGCATCGCAATAAATGATGAGGGAATGAAGAGACGAGACAAAACTAAGATGTAGTAAATTTATTTAAGGAAAAACAAATGTAATCTAGAATTCAAAGGAAAAACCTAATTAAAATCCCAGGTTTCTAAAGATGAGTTAGTGAAGGAAACGCTGGTCTTTTCTCCATCCAGCCACAAGCTGGAACAAAATGAACAACCAGTTCTCTAGAACAATAGCCATAAACCCTTAAACCCTTTAGTAGAAAGAACCAGCACTCATCCTACCATATGGGAACAAAACAAAAGGCAAGTCCTGAGTCACCTGCAGAACAGCAGCTGCCCACAAAACAACCAAAAAACTGGTCTCAAGCTACACACATGCTGCCCAAATGGCCATAACAGTAGACCCACACACTGCTTTGTACTCTGCTCATTAGGGGGCACAGTGGAACCAGCTGTGCCTGCTTCAGCTGCAGCAAAACTAAGACCTAGCCGGGTGTCTGGGGAAAAGAATACATTTTTATGTGTTTTGGCCTTTCATCCACTCAGAAACTCTGTTCAATATTACTAAAAATTACTACGAATCACTATAAAGCTCATACCAAAGTGGAGATTTGAGTAACTCCCATATTTGTGTGTCGCATGTAAAGAGGTTTTAGGTTCCCGCACATTAAAGTCTGCAACAAATAATGCGCCAAATATATTATTTGCTTTGACACGATTCCCAGTGGATATCGTCTTGTTTCATCAACTTTACAGTTCAACCTGTATATCTGTCCAAACAAATGAACCTCCTTCTGCCATGTTTAATTCCTAACAGGAAGTCATGATTGTTTTGAAGCAATCTGATTGGCTGACATAGATTTTAGCTTAGCGCTCCACTGCCCCCTATGGGTTTGGCATGTTTAACACAACTCAGATTTGCGTTTATTCCGTGTGGACGAAAACTTTTCTGAAACCGATAACGTAAATACTATATTTATTTTTTTTCAAAAGATGTGGTGTAGATATTTGTATTTATTAAAAATATGTGTAGGAGAAGGAAGACAACGTATTTACACACATGCAGGCACAGGTGCATGTAAAAAACTATCTTTCAGGAGTTGGCTAATAGTAATATTACAGATATTTACCGATATATTTCACTACCATTGCGGCAAGATAAAAATAAGTATCAGTTGTTCATGTAGGCACAGTTTTATTTATCAGACAGAAACTGATATGTTGAAAAATTACGAATATCTGCCGATACTGATGTTAGTGTTGATATATTGTGCATTGCTACTATAAACCCAAACAGAACAGCTAAGGAATGATGTAAAGTGGAGTCTTAAGTCAGCCTTTGTCATCCAACATCATTGCTCAGTAGGTTACTTATAGTCAATAGTATACCACATTTAGTGGTGGTTAATAGTAGTGCTATGATGCCATGTTTAGGTTTTTGTACTTCTGCACGCATTTTCGTGGGACTTTACGTTAAACCGACACCCAGCATGTTAGCTCTGCCGAAAAACAGGCTGCATCGTCCCCCGTTTCCGAATCACGTTCCCTTCAGCATATCATATTCCACGTTGGTAAAACAATGAGATTAAAAGCTCTGGCGGCTTTAAAATGAAAAGCAAACAGGCAGTTGAGAAAATGTGAAGGTGTTCCTCGGCAAACAGCTCCTGGCGGGGACCGACGCGCCGCGGAAGGAGATCAATCTCAGCTGATTCTAATGACTCATGATGATTTACTGCGCTGCGTATCGCTGAATCCCCACTGTTCCCCACTCTGAACAGCTCATGTCACTCATATGACTAATTAATGCCTTGTGATGCCTCAGCCACCATCAATAATCGCAGGGTCACGCAGTCAACATGAAGATGTTTGCCTCATATTTCTAAAGGGACAGGAACTGAAAATCCTTTTTTTTTTCTTTCCTAAGGAAAACGGCATACTACTTAATGAGTAACACTACTATTATTGCTACTAACCACCACTAAAGATGAAACACAAAATAGTCGATAATAACATAACCTTATGTCAGCTGTAATTGCAGATCATGTTGAGGGGTATGAATTATATATTAAGGGTGCGATTTAAAGTCGATCTGTGTTTTTCTTTGAACATAATGGGCTCTGGAATATAGTGGAAAAGTAAAAGAAAAAAAATCCTCATTTTAAAAGACTAAGCGAACCCTTCTATTATTATTAACAATACAAATTCCCCCTTTTTCCTCAGCAGGATGATTAATAAGTTATATTTATGCACAAAGCAAAGCTCAATTTACATTAAGTGCCGTTGCTCCGCTTTAAAAGCCTTTTCAGTTCCTTCATGCTTGTCCGCAGAAGGGAATGAACGACAGCAGCTAATAACCTCAGTTGTTAAACCCAAATAAATGCCTGTGAACAAGGTTGTTTTACTGATTAGCACGGCTTGAGCCGGGGAGGAGGAACTAATCAGCGAAATCAGCGCCTGTTGTCTCTGCTTGGCCACACTCGGGCCTCTGCGGCGCAGCAGCCGGGCGGCCGCTCCCGAACAGGGACGCCGCGGGAGCCGACTGTCCGCCCGCTCGAGGCGCGTCGGCCCCCACCCGTTGCCTTATCTTCCCCCAGGTGCCCTGAGGCAACAGAGGCAGAATCAGTCACCCTCAGCAAACCAAAGGTCTGAGCTGCTGCTGCTGCTGCGTTAAGCGGACTTCGTTTCACAGCGAACACATGCACACGCTGCAGGCTGACGCCGCTGCCTCCGTAAAAGCTGGCTTTAAGACCCTGTGTGAACAGAGGCAACATCAAGCCCGTGCGGCTGTAATAGGTTAAAGTTTCACTGCCAGCAAAAACGTTAGGTGAATTCAGGGAAAATGGGACGCTGAGTTAAAATGGGACAAGACAAAGGCTGGAGTACAATCTGCCTGAGCTAGACTTACTGAAAAGAGTTACTTGATGCCAAGGTGTGAAAATATCTGTGTGCAAATCGATATTCTGCGACTGTCGAAAAATCACAATTTTGCAATTGCGGAGTTTCCCTTAAATAAGGAATTAACGTCACACATGAATAAGCTTGTTCACTTGATAAGTCATTAAAAACCATGGCAGCGACGGACAGAAACAGTTAAATGAAATATATTAATAGAACTCATCATCTATCAGCAAATTTAAGTAATCTCAATCAGTATAGTTCTATATGAAATTTTGTACAATAAACTAATTCGACTGCTAAACTTTTGCTAGTGCTTAGTTAGCACAAGTCCTTCTTGTTTCCAATTGTAAAACACCAAACTAGGCATATCTGGACAACAAGTCTTTGCTTCAAAACAGGCACTTCAAACACTGATGTAAAGGGCGTTCAGTGTTTCATTCAGGTTTGCTATTTTAAGATGACTTTTTGCAGGGCCCTAAGCTGGATGGTCATTTGAAGCACCGTCCAGCTTCATCCAGCTTCATCCAGCCAGGTGAAGCTGGATGAAGCTGGATTCAAAAGCAAATTGGACCATTTGCTTTTGAATGGTTCAAAAGCAAAATGAATTGAAGCTTTTGGAGTGGTTTAATCAAAGATCCGATTAGGGCGTAGTGGTTTGACCTCAAACAGGTCATTCATGATTAAAACCTCTTCAGTGTGACTCAATTAAAACAATTCTTCAAAGATGAATGGGCCAAAACTCAATGTTAAAGACAACGTCAGTTACCATAAATGCTTGATGGCAATTGTTGCTTTTAAGAGTTTAGCAACCACTTTTTTAGGTTTAGGGATCAATTACTTTTTCACATAGCTTCAGGTTGGTTTGGATTGTTCGTCCCCTGAATAAATTAAACCAGCATTTCAGGTCATCTATTATTCAAAAAAAAAAAAAAAACCTGTATATGAAAATGAGTAGAAAGAGAGGAAAAGGTACAAACAGTTTCTAAACGACCTCAAAAGACTAAGTCACAGCAGACGGTAAAGAGACTGCTGATGTGGCCTGGAAGAGGTTTTTTACCAGTAAATATCCTGCCTGCAGCTGATTTTAATGGCTTTAATTTAATGAAACAGTCATTAGATTTCTGAGCAAACTCTGAGTCAGAATCAGGACGGAGACGAAAGCCACTGCCACCTGAAAACAACTGCAGTAATGCAAACGCTATTTTATAAACCTGTAAATCGCCCTCACATTTCTATTAGAGTTATTTACAGTGTAGTCGACAGTTCATTTTAAAGACATGTTACTCTGGCTATATATACCAGCCAGTTATATAAGCAAATGTATAAATGCTTTTGTACGATGCACTAAGACACAGTAAAGTGGAGGTTTGCTCGGCGCTGGGAGTCTCTGTTGGTTTACGAAGCCTACAAAGTCCTACAAAGTCTTCATGTTTTCCCCTTTTACCTACAAACACTTCCTGTCACATTGCTGATTAGTAAAGACCTCCAGTGCCAGATAAATCATTTTCTAAAACGCTTCAGTTTGCCATTGTCTGCTGGTTTCAAACTGAATAGCCATTAGCTAGGCATTAGCTTCCAAGCTAGCCTCAGTTTCCTCAAAGTGAAGATGCTAAATTACATATCTGCTGCTGGTGAGGTATTTTTAATGCTATAATATATTAAAATACATAAATATAAAAAAATACTACTATTTTTGAAACATTTTCACTTTTAGGTTATTTAGTAGTTTGCTGTCTTTGTCCTTTCCACAGTATTTTGGCTAATAGGCCAAAATAAGCATCAGTGTAACAACAAACAGTTAAAGGAGCAGTATTATGTAAAATAGACATTTTTGAGCTTTACACCATGTAATGTTATTCCCTCATTAAAAACCTGGAGTGTTACTTTGATTCTGTTATGCATATTTGAGAAATCAATTAATCTCCATGGCAACCATTCAGCTATGCAAAACGCCTGGTTGGACTTAGCCCCGCCTTCAAGACGCAGCTCCTCCTCAGAGCTGCAGCTTTCAAGCTTCTGCCACACAGAGCAGCCCTCCACTGCAATTCCCCCATTCGACTCCTTCAGACTAGCCAGCTGTAATTAGCAAACATCTGTTGAAACTGCCCATCTACTGAGTTCACTGGTATAAACTTTCTTAAAGTTTTAATAGAGAAGCCATGTTGTGATGACTTCCTGAAGGCGGAGTTTCTGGAAGAGCAGGAGCTTTTAAAGAGACAGAGGCCCAATTTCAAAGTGTTAAACTACATGGTACAATTTATTTTAAGTCATAGTTGACATCAAACAACTGAAGACAACATGGTTGATTGTGCTATAAATTGGCCCGACGTGTCTGGAGAACACATAATACTGCCCCTTTAACACAGCTGTCAATAATATTACTATTAATATTATTGTTATAATAAACAATATAATCTGGCACTGTGCCTAAAAATATGCTTTGCCCTATAGTTCTAAACTATCAGCTATTGTTGAGCTAATTTGTGTTGACCTGATTTTGCCGTACATCAAAGGGGATTCTTAATGTTCACAGCTACAAAATCATTTCTCCACACTTATTTTCTCCAAGGTGCATTTATTTATTCAACACATCCCTGTTTATCCATGTAATGTCCTTTCATCTTATGCAGCACTTATTTGACGGCGTTTAGGAAAACGTACCGAATGTGGCCCATTTTCGCAGACCTACAGAATCACAAAAGCCGTTAAAACCTCGCAGCCAACACGAGAGAGGATAATGATGCCTATCCTCCAGCTTAAAGCTGACTCCCGGCTCATGTGCCGCCGTAAAACACCGAAATGGCAGCATAAAAAAGGGTTTCCGTTAGCCAGTAACTCTCCTCGCCAAAGCGTGTCGACTCACTAATTCCCAGAGACCAGTTAAGGTTGAAAAAGATCCCATTTGTTCCACAGTTCTCCCCCCTTTCCTGGTAAATTTACAACACCCCCGAGATGGGCAGAACTGCTACAACTCAAATCCAGATTTCTGGCCTCCCCCCCGCTCCCCCTCGCCTCCCTACCTCACTGCTCTCCACCTCACTCATAAAGCTGCAGCAGAGGTGGAGTCATTCACCCCCTGGGGTAAGAAAACAATGCAGTAGTGGGAACTTTAGAGCATCACCACTAGTGGCATTTAATGCTGTTTTTTTTCTGTCTTTTTTTTTTTCTTCTGATTGCCTGCTGGAGCCAAAATGCCACACAACTCTGTATTCTCCAAGTGCTTGGGGAGCTCATGCATGCTGATGTTTTATTCACTTTGTGAGAGAGGGGGCTCGGGGGGTGTGATGAAAGGGGAGGCATCCCTTGTATCGCACTGACACTTGGAGCCAGCCAGCAAACACATGAAATATTCACGGGAAAGAAATAGCATCATCACCATTGATCAGAGACGATCAACAGTCAATGAAAGGGAAAAATAAATCCAGCTTTTAGGCATTTGCAGGAGTGTCAGCGTGTGTTGGGTCAAGGTTTTTTATAATGTCCTTTAATGAGATGACAGGGAAAGAACTTTAGTTGGGGTTTTTTTCTAACTATTGAGCATAAAGTTGCACAGTATCTGCCCTACCCCCACCTGTTTTTGCACACTGCCTCGAAAAAAGGGCCGTAATGTTTTCTCTTGCTTACAGATAAAGACGAATTCTGTTTTCTGAACATATTTCTTGTTGCGCCAACTCCAAGCCATCACTCTTACTGATACCCCAACCACACTGCCGACTACAGCATTTCATTTCAATAGAAGACAGTTGGTTGTCAACTGAGAGACGAGATGTTGGAAAATAACTCCCTCACATCACATTCCTACACATTTAGCACTGTAGCACAAAAATCTTGATCACCAGACAAGCCATGTTAACCGGACATACAGTATGCTCTAGAATCAACGCAACTGGGATAAATACGATTAGCTATAATTGCTCAATATCGATGTTGCTAATTCCAGAAGCTTCACTCACCTCTAAATGTAGAATGCTGGAAACCTACAGGGTTTCTCTCAGTGTGTTTGAAGTCTGGAGGACCACCAGACTTTCCTTGCCTCCCCTCCCTCTACAGGCTCAGCATTGTTCGTTTATTTTAATTAGGGATTTTTATACACCAGTAGCAGTGACAGTTAAGATGGATTAAGCTAGGTTTATAGCTGACACATTGAACTGGGTCCAATTGATGTACAAGTGGTTTTCTGTTTGCAATTTTCTGGGGGAAACTGCTATTGTGGAGCAGATCTGCCCCTCTTCCACCTTTTGCTGCACACTGCTGTTGAGATGCCTGAAAGACCACTACTGCATTCCGACCCTAATGGGCTCGAAACTTGGAGAAGCAACGAACGACAGAGCAAGACAAAACTTTTCTGCCACTCGGGGTGAACCCAACACACGAGACGCGATAGCAGGCTAGTGACGCAAATTGCGTGAACTTCTCTGCGTACAAACTTGAAATTTCACATGCACCAACTTTGCAAAAGATTGTCGCGCAAGTTTCTTAGGAAACGAAGGCAGAGGCCTCTCAATTGCCAGACACTTTGCAAGAAGGACTAGTTTGGAGTTATTTTCAGTTGTGAAAAATAGAGAGTACAAACAATCAGTGCTATTAAGCTAACACTGTTTGTCTGACTGGATACTTCAACTAATTAACAAGCTAATATACACTTATTATACTTTTGACTTTCACTATAAAGAACAGAACACTAAAATGTATATTTTGAGCAATAAACCCTTGAAATGCAAGTTATTACACAGGCCTGTTGCAATGAATCAATTAAATGCCTGATGAATTAAAACAAGCTGAATAGTTTATATTTGTATGATTTATCATTTTTCACTTTTCTCTCTCTCTTTCTACCAAAAGCAAGATAACAAAAGTCTTCAGTCTGATGCTTTGGTCTCAACTAGTCACTTTTTTAAAAGGACAATTTTGTTTACAGCGACTTCATAGTTCATTTTATTTGTTGTTTTGTTTATTTATTTTGGATATTTTAAATGTCTTCCAGTTCCAGTGTAAAATGGTGTTAACACAACAAAATTATCGTTTATCGCGATAACTTCTGGGACAATTTATCGTCCAGTAAAATTCGTTTCCGTGACAATCAAACTAACAAAATATAGATGCAATTTTAAGTAAGATTAGGATTAATTGTGACTTTTGTGTTTTAGGTCAAAGAAATTAGATCACTTGTTGTTTTTCTGTTTTTGTTTTTTTTATAAATACCAGGATGTTGTCAAAATATTGTATTTTTTTAATCAAGATTATCAACGTCATACAGGCTCCTGCCTACGAGCTTGATTTGCTCTGGAATGCGTTTCTCTCTGGAGTGAACCACAGCGCTTAGAGTTGATACTGATCCTCAGCTTGATGCTCGAGGAGAAGCTCTTTGAACAAGTCGAGCTGACCTAATTCAGTCGTTCTCTGCAGCCGCTCCAATCTGCTTTTACAGGTCAGCAAATAACGGTTTGACTCGATATGAAGACGTACTGAGAGAGCAGAAGAATCCGAACGATCAACTGATATGGGGGGGAGAAAAAAAACAAAACGGGCAAAACACACAGACACACGTAGATCCTTCAGATTGCTTTATAAAGTCTCTTTCCAAGAGCTCATCCATCTGGTTTATTAGCTTTTAAAATGAGAGGACAGTAAACGCTGACTGTAAATGAGAGAATTATAACATAAAAATGTCAAAGATGCTGAGGCCTTTACTGCAGTCTGGTGGTGCAAACAGGAGGTAAGGAACTAACTGCAAACAGGAAGCAGAACCAGCCCCAGGCAGAGGCCCCTGTGTAGGCGGGAACACGCCTGCAGGGGGCCCTCATGAGCAATTAACATGAAATTATTTCATGCAGATTAGAAAAATGTGTGTCTGTACGCGGTTTGCATTGTAAGCGCACTCAAATGACTCACTTGTCACATCGGTGGACATTTATCGTATCGTTTATCATTTATCATGATAAATTTCTCATCGCAGTAAGAATTTCGATTCATGGTTGTCGCAATAAATTCTGATAAACGATGTTCAAAAACCCCACAAAGCTGTTCATATTGTTAGTTTTACTGTTTTTCTCCACTGTTTGTTCAATGACAGCTTCAATAAATATCAATACATTTGAAACTATGATTAAATGTAGTTACTGCATGATTCAAATCACACTTCCTTATGTGACTGGAGTCCTAACAAAGAATACTGTTACCTTCCTAAAACAATGACCTAAGTAATTTTTTGCAACGACAAAAAAAAGACAAAATCCACCTCTTTCTTCCCAAAAGGTGTTTCAGGCAACAAAAAAGGTCATTTTTGGAAAGAAATGACTTAGGGAATGTTTTTCAAGAGCAGTATTTGTTTTTGTATGGCTATGATTGCTGTGTGATGCAGTCACAGCCTAAAAAAAAGAAAACAAAAGGATTTTATCGTCACTTTTATTGCAGTGGTACAAGAAAATATTGTGAAAAGGTCCATATTGCCCACTATTGGTTTATCAGCAAAACAAAAATTAGGCGATGAGAATGACTCAACTTGTGACAGACTTTAATTATACCCCGAAAGCAATCTGTTTTATATAGATTTTTAAATGTAGCTTGTAGAACCAGATCATCAATAATTGCTTTGTTTATATTTCAAAATCCAATAGATTGATTGTATTTTGGAGCTTTTAGCTGCAAAGCTATAAGAATGTAAAACTGTATTTTTCATTCGCCTTTTGGTTTTGTGTGTGTGTGTGTGTGTTTTGTTGTTTTGTGTCTCTCACTCTTTGGTAGAGCCCCTGATAATCTCTCCCCTTCAAACTCCCAGCTTTTGTAAAAACTCTAGCAATAAAAAAAAGCAACAACAAAAAAACAGGATGCCACATTCATGCCAACAGCAACCTGCAGGAGAAAAAGGGAGGAAAAAAATGGCTGTGCCTGCCTGTCTTCCAGCTCATTTAAACCCATCTGATGATCTGCCCTTCATGTTTATCCTCAGAGGACAAACATTAGTTAACCCCTGAGCTTTGAGTAACGGGCTCTGGCCTGGGGAAGAGAGTGGGTGTGGAGTGGGGGGGTGGTGGTGGTGGTAATGCTGATCGTCTCTGTGTGGGGAGCCCACTGGGACTCTCAGTGCTGCCGCCGCTGCATTGATTTACTTGCTGACACCAGAACTGATGAGGGATCAAGCTGGCCACGGTCCAGCAGAGGCAGATTGGATGGGGGGGAGGAAGGGAGAGATGAGGTGAGGCGAGGCGGAGAGAAGCGGGCGAGGGTGGGCTTCTCCCCTGGGGGCAGCGCTCCCCTCCCTCCCTCCCTCCCTCCCTCCCTTGCTGATGGAGAGGGCCCGCAGCGCACTTGTTAAGCCATTGACCTTTAATACACACTTGTCATCTAATATGTTACACATGTGCGGGATTGATCCGCGCGTGCTTAAGGAGCCACCGGTCCTGGCGCAGGTCGGTCGGTTACAGAGCAGCGCGCGCGCAAACCTCCTCCGGAGCGCATCATCTGCGTCCTCACGGTGACGGCGGAGGGACGCAACCCCCACCCCCACCACCACCCACCCACCTCTCCTCGCTGCCTGCCGTGGAGGGAAACCGAGCCTCCTCAGCTGTGGGGAGGATAGGCGGGGCAGGTGGGGCATCCTCGCTCCGCTGGCGGGTGTGACAACAAGGACAATAGCAACAGGGACAAGTCCCAAAAGCCGCATCGGAAACACCGGGGGCGGGGTGTCATCACGGAATAACCCTTAACCCACCCACCAACTGGGCTGTTAGTGGGATTAATTAAGGAAAACAAAAGCGGGTCCGATTTCTCCCACTGAGACAATAAACATCAGGTAAACTGAAGACATGGAGCGGACTGCTCTGGTTCAGTTCTTACATGGCTCTCTTTCTTTCTTTCTTTCTTTCTTTCTTTTTTATTGAATTTTTCCTGTTATGTTGTCAGAAATCAAACAGTCTATTGTTTCTACGCAGCAAACAAGCAAACAAAAAAAAGCAGATATTTTTTTAAAAAAGAAAAGAAAATCAACAACAACAAATAATCAAACGACGTACCTTCTACAGCCAGGACCACAGGGACAACAAGGCTGCACACCCAAAGCAAGTAATCCATTGTCATAAACCAGGCGCTTGCAACATGAAGAAAGGTGTGCAGACTGGACCCCCTCGGACGGACTGGAGACTCAAACGCAGAGAGCCGCAGCAGCAGCAGCAGCAGCAGCAGCAGAGCTTTTTCTTCTCATGTCTTCAGCTGGGATTGGGGGGGCGAGGAGAGAGGGAGGTGGAGGGGATACGGGGTGTCTTAGAGCCCCGACCAACCGCTCAAATCCTCAACATAAAACCACGCAGGCTGGTGCCGATATTACTCCTCCGGGTTGGTGAATGTCGCGCCGCTTCACAGTCTCATTCTCTTTGTGTGACTTTACCGACAACGAGCTCCGCTCCAGGGGCGCATCTCCGCGCCGAAGGCTCTCCCGGGGCCCGGGGGTGGCGGGTGGTTGGGGGGGTACCAGAACCCCGGTGGGTGAAGTCCTCTTCTGCGCAGAGGGACCCGAGAAGCGGCGCCCTATCCAGCTCCGCCAGGATGGTGCTCCTCTGCGAGGGATGTGCGTCGGAATGGCAACAGAGACCGAAAGAGGGTGAAGCAGGAGGAGGGGGGGGGGGCTCAGCAGCAGCAAGGCAGACATAATTAGTCCCATGCTTCCTTTCAAGACTTTCAAAGTAAGAGCAATAACAAAAATAAGAATAATGATTAATGCATTATCTGAAACAAACTTACTGTGCAGGTCCCCCTTCCACAAGTTTTGCTGCATACTGCTGGTCAGCTGGCTGAAAGAAAGAATGTAAACTGCTGTTTAGAAATATTTTTCTTCCCAGTTGGAAAGGCAAAATTGTCATATCAAATGAAAGGCTTAATGTTCTACATGATAACCATGTGAAAACTACTTCCCTACAATATTTTATTTATATATCACTTTAAAAAAATCAAACTGCTTTGACTGTGCTGTACATACAAACGTCAAATGATAGATGTAGTTGGTGTTTATTTGTAATTGGGCATCAAATCCCCCTGTTATCCCATAGGATTATAAAGACCACAACTATCAGAAAGCAACTAAAATCCTCAAATACTTTGGACTTTCTCTAATAATGCTTATGACTGTCTATTTTACAGTGAGGTGCTGTTTGTAAAGGTACACAGTTAAAAAAATAACAGCAAATTCTTTACAAACTAAGTATTTATTGCTGACCTAAATATTTAGCTAGAAAGCTAACCTAGCTAAATATTTAGATTAGTTGGCTAGCTAGGTAGGCTTGCTAGGTTGCAAGCTAAATATTTAGGTTGTGAGTTAAATATTTAGAGATGTGACATTTCTAAATGTTTTAATGACATGGTCATATGGGAAAAATGGTTTCAAAGTTTGTCTTTTTTTTTTTTTTTTTTTACTGTGAAACTCTTGCTTTGAGGCAAAAGAAGAAGAAACAAACTCCCCACACAGGATCAGATATAACTTCATCATAACCAAAGACGCCATAGTTTAACAAAGTCTGACGTCACTGATTGGGAAAACAAGGCTTTTACTTTGTAGGGAACCTCCCCCCCCCCCAAACTTCCGTCCGTGTCCAAGCTCTTTAAACCGAGCTCGACGCAGCCGTGTGCGCGCGTGGAAGTGGGTGCAGGACAAAAGAGTGTTAAGGTGGGAGGAAGAGGAGGCGGCGGCGAAGGAGGCTTGTTCGTGTGCCCGCAGACTCGCACCTGCCAGACGGCCGCCGCTGCGCTCAACACCGGCCTGAAGGTTGCGCGCAGCGCCGCTGCAGCGCCGATCGATGGTGGCATTAAATGGACTGCGGTCAGACCGGCGGAGAATGTCAGCGAGAGCCGTGGACAGACAGCGCTTCCCGCGGGTTATCGAGTGGCCCGGGTGGCTGATACTCCATAATAACCGTCTGATTTGAGCTCAGCCGCACTGGATTTAACAGAAGCAAACCCGCAGATTTCACTTAGTCTCAGCATGAGCCGCTGCTATGGACGTAATTGGATATTAGGAGGGATAACAAAAAGAAGGAATGGGTCGAATCGTTTTACAGCAGTCAGTAAACTTTTAGCAGGGTTGTGTAAGAGCTTCTGGCAGGCCTGTAAGAGCATATCAAGATTTCAGTTTTAAACTGCAAGTTATATGATACTGTTTATTAGATTAAAATCATTTAAAAGTGATTCCAGAGAAAGTGACTGGAGTTTTCTCCTTTGCTGAAGCATGAAGTGAATCAGTGATGACCTTTTCTTACCTGTTGCTGCACACTGCTGGTCAACTGGCTGAAAGAAGGCTACCTAACCTCACCCAACAGTTTTCCTCTGTTTTAAGTCGTACTTACCTGTGCACTGCAGGTCAGCTGGCTGTTAGGATGACACTTAAGGGGCATTCATACCACCTCTAGCCCACTTTATCCAAACTCTAGTTCATTTGCCTAGAAAGTCCAGTTTGTTTGGTGCCGATGTGCAATTGAACTTTGATGCCGTCCAAAAAAAGTGAACTCTGGTCCTACAAACCTAGGTCTTTGTTTGGTTGAAGTGAACTCTTGGCATGCATATGTGAATGCTAAGCACACAAGTAGACTGGAGACCGCTCCAAAAGT
Organism: Alfaro cultratus; assembly: GCA_903066825.1. NCBI lineage: Eukaryota > Metazoa > Chordata > Actinopteri > Cyprinodontiformes > Poeciliidae > Alfaro > Alfaro cultratus. The sequence goes on from CAEFZX010032224.1 coordinate 100,644, forward strand.
AAGAAGTGAACTGCAACGCAGGGCATTGTGGGTAAATACAACCAAAACACATGCATGAGTCTAGCATTAATGGGAGAAATGGCTCATAGTCTTTTGCCAAAGATAAAAGAGAAATCCTTCAACAGCTAAAATCTGACGCCACTCCATTTTTGTCACAATTGATGACATAGAAGCTAAAGGCACCCCACACACTCAGATGTACTTCTCTCCACGGAGGTCCGCGCATACTCAAAGGGATGTCCGCCAGACACGTTGCAGAAAGGTCCATTTTTATGACAACATACACGTACTCAGTGTCGCACAGTAAACTCCTCGGTGGGAAACAGTGTTCCCATCAAACTGTTTTGTACGTGACACCAAGCAGATAAAGATTGACAAAAGGTTGAGAGTCGGTGCAAAAAGTCCCAAGGAGGTACAGCGGCCACACTGTCACTCTCTACAGCACTAACAGGTGTGCGGTGGCTGCCCCGATGGAGAAGAAGCAGGGCAAGGCCACCACCTTGCTCACCAAGCTTGCTAGAATCCATTCAGAGTGCGGAAAATGAAGGCGTTTTGACACGGGAAATGTAGGCAATTGGTACATTTGACTATGAAATCTCAGCTGTCCAGTGTTCACAGAGTCTGCACTGCTCACAGAACACACACAGTACGCTCAAGTACATGGGAGCCTTATGTTGAGCGTTCTGCTAGTCTGTGGCTAACCCAGATGCCAATTGGTTTTACAAATGGGTCAGTTTGTTGTAAGGGAGTCACTGTTGTCATGCAACCAGTGACTCCGTCGTCTACCTAATCAGTGGCCCACAGTTTCCTATGTTCAACCTGGGTTTTCACGCTCAGTACTCCAGCATTATAGGTTCTGAAAAATGGTCTGGTACCACATTACAGGGAGAAGCCCTTATAACAGAGTAGAACTCAGCAGAAAAGGATCATCATTCATGTAATGTGGTATTAGGAAAACTACCAGAGTTAGCTGATGAAAATAACCACCCTATATCAGTTTCTTAAAGGGGCAGTATTATGTAAATTCAACTTTTTTTAGCTTTATGTCATGTTATGATGTTAATCCCTCATCAGAATCTGGAGCGTTGCCTTGATTGTTTTCATGCATGTCTGAGAAATCCTTGAGTCTCTAGTGGCAACCATTCAGCTGTGCAAAAACTCCTGCGTGTCTTTGAGGACTTAGCTCCTCCTCAGAGCTGCCGTTTCCAAGCTTCCGAGCTGCAACCTTCTCCTGAGACTCCCCCATCAGCTCCTTCAGACTAGACAGCAGCAATTAGCAAATACCTGGTGTAGCTGTACATCAGCTGAGCTCATTATAGGAGCTACTTCTCAATGCACCGCTGGTAAAAACATTAAAGGGTTAACAGAGGAGCCATGTTGGAATGACTTCCTGAAGGTGGAGTTTCAGAGACAGAGTTTCTTAAAGAAACAGAGGCCCAATTTTAAGGCGTCAAATTGTGAAGTCAAATTTCTTTTAAGTTGTATTTTATTTATAGCATTTTTTTTATAACTGAAGGTAACAGTTACTTGATCAAATGGATTGTGTTACCCTATATTGAGTAGTAGCATGCTATTCGACACATTAACCATGTTTATTTCAAACTAATCATTTTAGTATGTTTTTATTCACAAATAAATGTCATAGATACTTATATGCTGTTGAGCTTTGTTATTGAGATATTGCAATGTGATTTTATGAATTTATTTTAAGAGCAGGAGGCATCATCGTTGCTTTTTCGTTCCAAATCAAAGAAATTACATAATGTCACATTGTACTTAGAACAATGTGTCTACAGTGACACTGTGGTATTTTTACTCTGACTTATCATCCAGTTGAGACTCATACCAGCCCCTGCCTACAGCTCTGTGCCACCACAGACACACTGTCCTGGAGCGGATCGTATTTGTCTTTGAGCAGTTTATGAAACAGGATCCAGTTTACCAGTCTACCAGTGGTGGTTCCCTCTCAGCGCTGACAGACAGACAGACACTTCCCTCATTAGTTCTTGTCATACTTTGACCTTTCGCAGTCTCTGTCTCACATTCTCTCCCTTTTGGTTCCCTTTTCCACCAGATCCCAAACCCTGATCTTTTGTCCCTTGTTGGGCTCCAGAGCAGCGTGTGTGTGTGTATGTGTGTGCGTGCGTGTGTGTGTGTGAGCTGGTAGTATAGCTCTCAGCTCAGGGACAGGGCTCCCCTTCACACTTCCAATTCATCAGTCTGTGAGCCTCTGTTCCCACTGAGACTCCACACAAGAATACACACACACACACACACACACACACACACACACACACACACACACACACACACACACACACACACACACACACACGCAGAGTCCAACCTCTTCCCAAAAGGAAAAAAACAGCGTATGACGTCCCCCCCCTCTCTCCAAGCTTCAGACACACACTTCCAAACAGTCCCCTCCTCCCCACCCCGCCGTCCTCACCTCCCTAACTTCCTTTGTCTCTCAGGCTTTGTGTACTAATTAACTACAGTTCAGCTCCCAGCAGGACGGGGTCAGCCCGCGCCACTGAAACCACTGACGGACAGCTCTTTTTAACCAGCAGAAAAGAGGGAAAAAAAGAGGAGGAGAAGAAGAAGAAAACAGCCGTCACGCCGGCATCAGTACAGTCATCATGACCAGGTGATATTAAACACTGTCTGCTGCTGCTGCACAGTTCTTTCTAATTAGTCTTTTTTAATATCCCCCACTGATTGCTGATTGCTTGTTTGTGTGTGTTTTCTAAGAAGCTCCTCGGAGACCCACAGCGAATCGGACAATTTATTTATTTATTTTTTTTACAAATCTACTTTTGAATTCATCTTTCAATCCCCCTGGTATCTCGGGAAAAAACACAGTGTGTGGAATGTTTCTAATTAATGGCTCAAAAAGCCAATATAAATCCAATCTCAACCCCTTTTGTTGTGTGTGTTTCTCACTCTTAATAAACTTCCATTTGATGCGTTGCTGAATAAAGATGAGGGGGAAATGTATTTGCAGCAGCGGCAGAGATATGGAGAATTGCAGGAGCATAATCGCAAATGGACAAATTTGGAAAAGGATCAAACTTTTAACTTCAGAACCTTTGTCTAGTGGGGAGCAATACTATTTTAAGAAAAAAATCATTGTTTTGTCCAATATCCCACAGCTTTGGGACCCTGGCAAGGAGGAGCTTACTTATAAATACAGCGACAAAGTCATTAAGTCAGCAACAGTGGGATGACAGTGAAAAGCTGTCACTAAATAAGACGCTGATGTCTCCTGTCATGGATGAATGAAGAATATATGTCATGTAGCTGTTTACATCCATTACTTATCATGAAAAACTGAGAAATTGCGTTTTCCCGACATTAGCACAATATAGACAAAGATTTGCACACATTTGTAATGGAATAAGCTGGTGTTTAAGAAAAAAGTGTCATTAATGAGGGTAGAAGCCCCTTCATTGGCTTCAGTAAGTAGAGAAACACAACTAAACAGTTTATCTCTGGGCCTGTAGTGAAACTTATGGGCTAGACAGTATATGCTGTTCCCATGTAATGTTAAATATTTAAATTGATTGATGGTAATTTACCAATTGTCGTACTCTGAATTTTCTACTTATCCCTGACATGTCAGATGTAACAGCAACCCATAGTGTGTGCTTCATGCTACCTCCTTTGTGTTTGTTGTGCTGCAGTGATTTCATCCCATCACCAAGTGCAGACCAGGTACATTTTGGGTTATTGTCGTTGTGTGGGTAAAAGATTTCTTGTCTTTTATCCTCTCAGTGTTAATGAGAGGAAGGAAAACATGTGTCCTCTGAGGCCAAGGGCTAGAGAGCTTTAACATTTATGTGTACATAACTACCACTATAGTAATTGGCATGCATAAAGGAATCTGTGAGGGTGGGGTAATCAAAACTGCCTCTGTTCCAGAGGCGCTCGGGCTTTTAAATGCAACCCTGACCTCTGCTGTCAATACTTTGTAAAACTCCTCCTCTACATAATCATAATCATCATTCATCTATTCAGCTCAGTTATGCTATTTTATTTTATTTTATTTTTTGTCACCAGGGGCATCAATAAATTTCTTTGCATCTGTACCAGGGTTATAAAACTTCTGGGTTTTTCATTATAATTTAGTTTTATTTTGTTGTGACTTTGTCTAACTCAGTTTTAATCATTTTAGTGTGTTTGCTAGTTATTAAAGGTTATTAATTAAATATTGTTTAATTTAGTTTTCAGTTATAGTATACTACTAGTAACAGTTAGCAGTACTACAGTAACTAGTACCATTAGTAGTACTACTTACCATAACTAATGAAAACCAAACATTTAATTCATAATTTACAAACTAGCAAACACACTCTAAAATTATTAAAACTAACTGAATTAGACAAACACAAAGTCACAATAAAATAAAACTCACATAGTCACTAGTTATATTATAACTAGTAGTAGTTACTAGTTATTCTGTAACTAGTAACTACTACTAAATACTAGTTGTTACTACTAGTATCTAGTAGTAACAACAGAATTCAAAAAGGTCAAGTATTGTATTGTGATTATGTATACATTGATTGGATATTGAACACTCAGCAGAAGATCCCATTTTCAAAAAATGTCTTGAATTATTGTTGGGCAGCCAGCTGACTGGTGTTTTCTCGCAAATTCTTCTGTCGCCATTTTGGGGACTAGAGTAAGGAGGATTATGGAGTGGCTTAATTTGCTTGTGTAGGGAAACAAAAATCTATTTCACATAGTTTTAATATAGTTAAATTTTTTAACCGTGTATAGTTTTCCCCATTAATTACCGTTTTTATTCATTTGAGTTGACGAAATTGAAGGTTTTGCTATCTCGCTAGTTTTGTCTGTCTACAATAACGTCGGCCTGTGTGCCAAACTCACGTAAAGACATATGAATGTGTCTAGACAGCAAAAGGGGGTTAAAGGCATATGAAATATTCCAGAGTTCATCCATGCTTTGTGATTAGGTGTTAACCTCAGCAGAAAAAAAAAAGTTCCCCAGCTCAGACAGGATCAACAGGCAAGCTACATCCCAAAGCTACACTGGCGTCACCAGCGGGCCGGCTGGACCTCGCGCCTCTGTTGCCGCTCTGACAGGTGGAATAAAGAAGTGCCGAGCCAGAGACTCTTCCCATCCAGCAGCAGATGAGAAACCAGTTCCTAAGCTATAGCAGGGGCGAGGGGAGGGATGAGGGGGTGAAAATACATATTTCGCAGAGCGTGGAACAAAGTCCTGAGGGGCCGGGGATGAGGTGGAGGGAATGAGAACTAGCTGAGAGAGATGGGAATGTTAAGTTGACAAGAAGGGGACAGCAGAACATCTCCACAAAGCGAGCTGCCTGTGTATTTTGAAGTGTGACCGGTTCGACTCGTCCACATGCAGCGCTCTCGGATTTATCTTACACACATGCCGCCGTTTCTTTTGTTGTTTTTCTTCTTTTTTTAAAATCAATATTACATGAATTCAGCAAGCTCCTAATCCTCAGAGCTTAAGTTCTTTGCATGTTATATGTTTCTCCCATGCGGCACCTAAATATATATACATACGTAAAATGATTTTTTTTTTTTTTTTTTTTAAAGGGCAAAATCCATATTCATTATACAGATTCATAATTTAGTATAATTACAAACTGCAAGGCCATGGCTGGGGAAAAACACAGTTGGGGGTTGGGCTTTCTGTAAGTTAATCAAAGGAATCGTTTTTTATAAGATTCTCTTTCAGGCCACAGGCTTAACAGAATATGCTCTGACTGTCTGTTTAATATGAGCCCATTCCTCTTTAAATCCAAAGAAATACTGAAGCTAAACTTGAGCACAGAACGATAATAAACTGTCGTGTACAAGCTGTTAGGCAGCCTTTGATCTCCTCTCATGTAAAACTGAGTTTGCAGTCACAATTTCATTTTCTTTCAGAGCTTTGAGGACCTTTCTTTTTATCCCCCGCTTGATGGAAACCGATGGTAAAGTTCATATCATGTTGCGCTGAGAATAAAGTCTCCCACCATTTCGCCAAGCTGTCATAAAAAGACAATCTGTCATGTTTTAAGTCGGCCCTGGGAAGTCGGCAGGGGTCTTTTTTGTGGAGCTGCTCGCATCACTGTCGAGAATCAGATTCAACTCAATGCCTCTCGTCTTGTATTGTGCTGAAACTTCAGTTTTGTTTTTGCTGTATTCCATTTGCCCGTTGGGTAGGCCTACAAACGTTAAGTCATTTTAAAAAAGCGAGTCAGAAGTCAAGTCAGTTAATATTAGGAAAGCCTGATAAATTTGTGGAAAGAGTCAAACTGAAAAACATGAAAAGTACTTCCTCGTGTGCCTCATCAGATGATAATGTTTTGACTATTCTTCACGAACAAGGTTGCGAGACGAGACTCTAAAAACACGTGTTATGTGGGTCCATGCTCTGAGTGCCATGAGAACAAATCAGAAAATAGGTCAGGCTGCTGTTAGTTGGAGTCACTCCTACAGGATTTGGCTGACTAAGGTGAGTAAATATTCATCAGTGTATTGGTACTGTCCTGCTGATACATCAACCGCACCACTACATATCCAGAATGACGAAAGTAGGGCAAAAAAAGTATTATTTTGATTTTCTAAGTTACAAAACAGAAATTGTGCGAGTTCATGTAAAGATTCAATCTTCACATTACGTTTTGTCATGGTACGCCACACACACGCTTTGCTACGCTGACAAAAATTTAACTGCAGGGCAATTTTCTGATTAATTTTGATTGAACTTTAATCATTAACACAACAGATGGTAATGTCAGAGCCTTCGTTATGAGTCTTCCTCCCAGTACACCGGCACGGCACAAAACAGTTCACGAAACGAGGCGCTTCGCAGGTGTGACAGGTGTCATGTTGTTTCTTTTCAGAACTTTGGTTCAGATACATCCACAAACACAACTAAAACAGTTTGGATATATAAAAATAAGACAAATGAAAAACATATCTTTACTCTATTTCAGCAGGGACTGATGGGGGAATTGGATAACCGAGAGGAGATGAATATGAAATGCTATGAACAGAACTGAAGTTCGTTGGGTTCGGCGGTGAGGGTTGATGTGACAAACAGAGACACAGTAGAGACAGGTGACCGTTGATACCACTGATATTTTAAAGTAAAATCTTTCTCTGCTAAATAAAATAATTTCTTATATCATCAACATAAGTTTCTTTTTTTCTCGCTGCTTCATGATGTCTTTAAAAATAACCTTTAAAAAGAGGATTCAGCTCTGAAATATAATCTGTGTTCAACAGTAAAGTCCATCTTACATCCTCTTCAGCCTGGAGGAAATGGTACATAAAGTTTCCAATTTGAACCAAAATGGGCTTGGTTCCACAAAAAGCTTTGGAAACGTTTAATCTACACTTGTAGATGTCAAAATGCATTTCAGAAGGATTGTAAAGCTCGTTCAAGAATTTCACACCATCCACTTCCGTCTTTATTATACCTCCTGTGCTTTAAGTCCAAATTTTTAATTCAGCCACACACTTTAATGTATTTTGATTGGATTTCATGTAAGGTTGACACAGACTTTCATTTGCATCTAGGTCTAGACTTTAACTGGGCCAATCCAAGACTTGATCTAAACCATCTTACTGTTTGTCTGCTGGAATATGAACCGCCACCACAATGTCTGAAGAACAGGATTCCCACAGCATGATGTTTCCAACTTCATGTTTCATACTGGCATGTTGTGTTCAGGGTGATGTGTTAGCTTTCAACCCACACATGGGATTTTGCCTGCATCCCATAAAGTTATATTACTAACCGTGTTTCCAGCAATTTTTTTAAGGCGCATTTTGAAGTAGCACATGAGAAAAGGTTGATGACATTCCAAATAACTTCCTTGATTTTGAAAAAAAAAAAAAGATTCATGCTAGGTTTTATAGGATTTTTACTCATTAAAGGGGAGATAGAAACAAACTTGCCGAACAAGTTACGATGCTTCACATGACTGACTAGCTATAGCATAAAGAAACATCGTCAGTGCCAGATGATGTGACAAAATAATTACAACTTGGCAGATAACAACACATTATTGAAAACCTCTCTCCCTTTTTTCTGAGATGTGTAGTCCAAGATGGTCTGGTCAAAACCACCTCCTGGTTCTACGCTTCACTTCGTACAAAGGGTCTGGACCCTTGACTCTTGAGAAACAGTTGCTTCCTGGAGGTGTGGACTCTGCTTAAGTTTTAAATTTTACCCTATTGCTAACGTTTAGCTGTGACGTTTGTAATGCGACAGTTCGATGCTATGAAACTTACCAGAAATTGCCTGAGCTGTAAGCAAGCACCTCCCACTGCGAAGAGGAAAGTGGCGAGTCAATCAAGATGGCTATTTATGTTAATTCAATATTTGGATTTGTGGCCAACACAGACTGAACAGATTTGTTCACTTCCTCCACTGCCATTGCTAATACTGCAGGAAGACTACAATTCTAAATCAGAACAAAAAACCCCAATGACATTGTTCAAAACTTCTCTTTCTACTCGCCTTTTTATCCTGGTTAAAATTTTACCAGAGAAATTCATTTCAATGGGAGAAAATCCAGATGGATCCCTAAAAGGTGATGAGAATCGAGCGAAATTGCTTAGGAAGGCAACGCCCAGGCAAAGTTCATGCTAGTTTTCAACCTCTACATCATGTTTACAGCCAACACCTGATAAAGTTACTTTGAGTAACCCGGGGGGATTCACTCCAAACCAGTAGATGGAAACACACCTAATTTGCATTTTCTTTTTTTCCCCAAAAATTCGCATGATAGTTGGATGGAAACTTACTGATGTCCGACCAGAACATCTTCTTCCCGATGTTTATGATACTTAACTCCCTGATTTCCCAATGGTGGAAGATACTTCAAAGTACTAATCCCAAGAAAATACACTTACGTCTATGTTTATAACATGATTTAAACTGAAAAAGATTTGTGGCTATGACATTTGCACGACACAATAGCTAACCCTGTGATGAACTCATACCATAGCTGTAATTTATAAACTAATCGTTACTACTGGTGCCTCAACAAACCGAGTCACGTGACTGACCTGCAGCCAATTAAACTAATTATTCGTGAGGTTCTCCAGCAGAAGAACTATCTGCCCACAAACACCAGGAAGTAAACTTTGTGTGGGGCGAGACTGACGGATAATGAGGGGAGAAAAAAAAAATAATAATCAAGAGGGATTTATTCGTATGATTTTACATATATTTACATAACTGTCAAAATCTTTCTGGGTTTCCTGTTTGCTGCTACAAGGCCAAAATAAAGAGTCCTCGCTGATTGCAGAGGAAATCCGACATGATTGTGCTCAGACAAAGAAGCTGCCTGTTGGATACTGCCGGAGGGCAAAGGCACTGCCGGGCTTCTGGCAGACACCTGTCACCGCGCTGTTCGGAGCGCCGCCGATTGATTATGATTTTGGTGTTGGTTTGAGTTTGTCTCCCGGCGTCACCGACTCCGCGAAGCTGTCACAGGCGGCGAGGAGCTCCAGGTGAGGGCGCGGAGCTCCACCGAGCGCCGCCTGCACACTTCCTCCGACTTCCACCCGGCTAATGAGTGGAAAGCTGTCAGTTATTGTGGAGGACTCTCAGGATGGAGGGGCGGGAAGGGGGTGAGGGGAAGGGGAGCTTTTCAGGACGGCGGTTAATCGAAGGCACAAATACGAGTCGTGAAATAATGAGCGCTCATCCATGAAGTGAGGCAATACACAGCAAAAACTAGTTAAGACAATTTCATTTTCAGCGGGCACAGACACTTTTTTTCCCCCCAGCAGAAGTCTTTTTTTTTTTCCCTTCAGAATTATTCACAGGAGGCGTTATTGATGATTCGCCACATTCTGCAATTTTCCCACCATTCTCCTCTTCCATTATTCATCCACCTCTACTTTTTAATCTCCTGTGAGCTGACTCAGAACTTCGCTTCCATTTGCAGACTGTTCCTCCTCCATGCTCATGTCTGTAGCATTGATTAAATGGACCCCAGTGGGCTGTGGGGGATTACATTGGGGTCTATTTGAAATGGCATTTCTACTGTGTTTTTCCCATTACTGAGCATACTATTGGAGTGTAGATAAACCAGGGGGGGTTCTGAGCATGGCTGTAGCTGATTTCTGAGTTTATTTGGGCCCTGTCCACATGGGTTCTGTTTGCTGCAATTTAACAATTACAAGCTTTGGTGTGTTTGCTAATTTTCTGCTCTCGCATCCCTCACCAGCCTTGAGCGCCAGCAGGGTGAGCTCCTGCAGGAAGAGGACGGGGAAGGCAGGAAATAATAGAGACAACTGTTTTTCATGAGCCGAGACAGAGAGAAGACACAAGCTGGTTTGTTTACAGTCGAACCAGGTAAAAAGTTGACCTTGTCAAGGTTCACTTTGTTTAATCAAGAAATGCAAATATGTTGATGTCAGTGGCAGTTTTTTGACATGATCAAGACAACGTGCCGCCCAGGGCCCAGTCCCACCAGAGGGCAGCAGATACACAAAAACTAACTCAAACATAACTAAAAAGTTATTTTGTATTTATTATTTGCTGCTCCAGTCAGTTGGGAGTGGGGGGTTCCTGTGTTGAGCCAAATGTGATAAAAATAGTGATTTTGAACTTCAACTGGATAATGGAGTTGAAGTTGGTGTCTGATTTGAAGCACCCAACACAGCGCTAAGCTAAACCGCTACGTCACCGACTACGTTTCCATTACTGATGTGCACAAAATGTGGATGTTCTGCTAATGTAAAAAAACCAAAAAGCACAATCCCCCAATTACAGTGTTTCCGATAAATAACAAAATGCTAATAAAATCACGTGAATACGTTTGTTCATGTTACAAGTTATTAAGAACTGTGGCAGCGACGAATTGAAACACCTTCATGAATGTCTCCATATTTCAGCCTCATCATCAGAGGAGACATTGGCAGCTTATTCATTCATTGGAGCAGTAAGTTCCTAGCACTTGGGAGTGTCTACGTATGCAGCGTTTTGGGACATTGTAGTCAGAGACAGGCTCTGTAGGTTTCTCCGTTTTGTTTCATTTTTTGCTCTTTCTGCAGGTGTAGAGGCAGACTAACAGGGTGTTGACTTATGTTCTCTCTCTGTTTCTTTTTCTCCTATCTTCTTCTTTTTTCTCATCTTTCTGCCTTTCTTTTCCGTCTCCGTGTTTATTACATTTGGAGAGAAAAAAAACCATAAGTAATTTCTAATGAAGTGGACAGTGGAGCATCATGGCAAAGGCTGAAATGCTCCGTTTGTGAACGTACATTTCCAGGGCCTCACCTTGACACAACAATCCTGCACATTCACACAGATGGTGAATATTTTCTATTGAGAGCTTTTATATTATTTTATACATATATTTTTGTACTTCCAATTTTCCGCAATTTTATGGTCAGTGTAATTGCTGCTTTTGTGTTTTTAAAGAAACTGAACAGTCATCATCTCTGGTTAAATATCTAAAACACCAAGATGTGGAGAACCTGAACTGGATTGCTCTAAACTAAAGAGAGATTCTGTCAAACTCATTTTTTATGCATTGAACCTTTATATTGCTGAACACACCCACACACACACGTATGGGATGATGCGGCAGAAAGATGTGCTCACCCAGCGGAATCAGCAGTTTGATCCAAGCCGTTCCCTCACGTCATTGACTTGCTAGTCTTACTGCGTTTCTGAATATCATTCATGCAGATGGTGAAATATTTCATATCGAGAGCTTTTCTGACATCTATTATTAATGTCCTTCAACTAGAAAACCCGAGGCTTTTGGCCTCTATTCATATGCTATTCTACTTGACAAGTGTTCAGGTAAGCGGCGGCTGTGACACCGCGATATCCGCTGCGTCAGTAAACGACGTCAGGAAGTTTTTTTTGTGTCCCGTATTTCTCGTTGAGATTAATAAAAAATAAATAAATAAAAACAGAGTCTCCTGCAGTGCTGGATCCCAGTCCCATTCTTCCAGCAGAAAAAAAAGACATATTTAGGAGAGTGAGTCCTCATCCTGTTCTGGCTGCAGCATCCTGCTTTTCAGCTTCTATCGTGAAGAAACTGAGCTCCCTCGAGGCTATTTTCCAATTAGTACCAGAAATCCAGTGACCTCTTTCGCTGCAACTCTGAGCAACTGATGATAAGATCAAAAGCCGCAATAAAGTGCCAAGAACTGGAATGAACTTTCAGTGAGAAGGCAGCGTCTCATAAACAATCCCACAGAGCACACGGATGAATAGAAGCTGTGTGAAAAATCACGTTTTTCAGCCCATTTCTGAACTTTTTTCCCCACAGCCTTTTCTTTTTTTTTTGCTTTTGACATGTTTTCAGCCACTGCGATGCTTTTCCGAACTCCGCCGAAGCCCACAGTACGCTGGCTGCCTGACACCAACAACAAGCCAACATCCACAGTGAGAGCTTAGAAGGAAGGTGGAGCGTTTTACAGCTTAAGCGCCTGATGTTACCCACAGGAGACCGACGGAAAGGGAGCCAGAGCAAGAGCAGATTGACTTCCTCCTTATGAAGTGAGTGAGGAGAATTATTAGAGGCATTTGAGAGCACGACTGAGGTTTTTCATTTTACAGTTTTTCGTTAAAGCGCTCAAACCTCGTGAACTTTTCCAGGCGTCGACAGATTGACGCTGCAAACGTCCGTATTATTTGGTGAGATAGAGCCAAGAAAATACCTGAAAACTGTGGTGTGTGTTTCCATTCAGCTCGCCTAAGACAAGTATTTGTTGAACCACCTGGTATTAGAACTGGATCTGAACTTTGACTAGGCCAGTTTAATACACGACTATGCTTTTTATCGTTGAGCTTTGTTTCGGGATCATTGTCCTGCTGGAGAGTGAACGATACAACATTATGAGCATAAATGCACAACAACGATGGGCACAACTCAAACTAATAAATAAAAAATAAAAAGTAGCTGTGTTTCCATTACAAATGTGCAAAAAACTTAGTCAATATTCTACTAATATCGAAAAAACACAATTTCATAATTGCGGTGTTTCCATTAAATAAAAGCAATTACAATCACACATGAATAACGTTGTTAACTCAACACCTTATTAAAAAACTCCAATTATTTAATAATTTATTCTGGAATTTTCATGTTGCGCAATTATACGGTCAACGGAGGCGTCTCATATTTCAGGCTAAAATACAATAAATAATCAAGGGTCATATTGAAATTTAAAAAAAGATTCACATTTTGAACATGAAAGTAAAGGGGCTTAGTTTAGCCTATTGATATTTCTGAGTGAAATATTTTCCACATCTAATGTATCCATCATATGCTCTCAATGTTTATTTGCACGATCCAGTTAAAACATTTTACTGTTATAGGTTAAGCTACAAATAACATTTTTAGATGAAAGTCAACATTTATCTTCATTCATGACCTGATGCATGTTTCCAGCTGGATGTGCTCCGGTAGTCTGGGATTCCTCTGTAGGGTCACTGACATTTCTGATCCCGTCTCTCAGTCGTGAAACAACAAACAGCCTGCTGGCGTGAACATGTTGTTTTTTCAGAATCTGCGATGACTGGAACAATCGTGTCGCGTGTGTCCCAGATCTCATTTGGTTTGGTAGTTCTGACAGAATAACGCTTGAAACAATGAGATGTGGGCAGAGCAGCAGCAGGAGGATCAGTGACTGGATACTAGCACTTCGGGGACCAGTCGGATGTCAGAAAGGGCCAGTGTCCCTCTGGCTCTTGGTTTAGATTTGTCTAGAGAATGTTCTCTTTGCACAAAACTTGAACTGTCACCAAGACACCAGCCTGTCAGCAGCCAGGAACTTCTTTTACTCTGTCAAAATGCAATCCTAGCTGCTTTTTTACTATTTTACTTAACGGTAGTCCCTAATTACATTCCCTAAACAACATAAAGGTTAAAACTTAAACTGCCACTTTCAATAAACTGTTAAATCATTTGATATAGGCATGGTTGTTTGACAAAACTAGGACAAAGATGAATAAGGCCTTTCCTGCACTTTTCTAGCGAGTTATGAGGCTAAGCTCTAGCCAGTCTTTGCTGATCAAACATTCATTTGTTGTGACAAAGACTCTAATAAAGAATAGTTTTCTTTTCAGTTTCCTATCCTGGAGCATTTCGGTGAATACTAACACTACACTAAGCAGAAAATAAATCAACAGAGTTTAGAGAAGTATTTGTTGTTGATAGCAATCAATCTGGGAAGGATTATGACAAACAATTGTGTGATGGAGACCAGGAGCTCCATCCCTTATTAGTGATAATTGATACATTTATTTATTGAATAAATGCTTTTGTTTC